>PVKB01003977.1:0-166301 GCA_004027205.1 Ctenodactylus gundi | reverse complement strand
TTTCCCATTGGCGGGATTCACAGTCTTCCCGGGAAGATCTAAAGCATTGGCTCAGGGCCACGTTTATCACAACGTCACATCCTAATCCCTCCTCCCTCCTTTCTGCCTGTCTGGTCACCTGATCGCGTACGGCGCGAAAATGTAAAGATCCACCATCTTGAACAATGTGCCACTGTTACCGCTAGGTGACGCTCACAGATTATACAAAAGGTGCCTTTAGGGCATCTCAGAAATCAGCAAAATCCCATCCTTTACTGATTGAAGGGTGGAAAAGCAAAGGATTTGGCTCTGAGAAAAATACTCCAGGGAAGGCTCTAAGGCCAAAGAGGGAAGTATTTGCCAGAGCTCAGCCACGTGGAGTTCGGTAACCTAAGAACTCAGAGGCCACTGTGGCCACTTGATACCGGCCACTGCTTATTCCAGTAACAGATCGTGGCATCACACAGATGGTGCTGGTTTCACAGGCATACGGAATGCAAGAGTTACGGGACCCCTAGGCTTCCACCCAGATTTCAGAGGAAGGCCCTGGAGGCCAGACAGTGTGCCTGTGAAAGGGCAGTGCATGAAGTTGTGATGGTGAAGCCTACAGTGCAGTGGAGACCCTGGAAATCGGTGGTGCCAGAAATGTGGATGGCTGACTGAGGAAAGCCACAGGCTGTGAGCAGAACCAGCCCAAATGAGAAGCCATGTAGTTTGCAGCCCAGGCCAGTGCTACAGGGACAGACCTCCCAAGCCCTTTTGATCTCACACCGCACCACAGTTTACCCCAAGTACTGGAAGCAGAGCTGCAGTTCCCAACCTTTACCCTGCTGGGTTTGGAAGTTGTTTTGGTCCAGTTGCTTTCTGTCCTCTTATTCTCCCTTCTGGAATGGAAATGTTTTCTTTGTGCCATGGTGTATTGGAAGTGTTTAACTTTTCTTTGGTTTTCATGGGGGTTTACCACTGAGCTTGCCTTGCATCCCAGTAGGGATTTGGGACTAGGAATTTTTAGCAGTTCTGGAACTGTTGATATTTTTGCAAATCTTAGAGAAGAACAAAATGTATTTTGCATAAGAAGATGGACAGAGTATTTTGGGATCAGGGGAGAAATGTTATAGTTTGGATCTGGAATGTCTTCCAAAAACCTTATGTATTTGAGTGTTGTGAAGTACCAGTGGAACCACGTGCTATTAAGAGGTGGGCCTGGTCAGAAAGGGGGGGCTACAGATGGGTGTTGAATTAGGGGCATGTAGTAGATTGCATGTTACAGGCATGTGGCGCATTACTGGGCATGTGACCGAGGAGGGATGGAGCACCAGGGCTTAGCCCAGAAGGGACGGAGCACTGAGGCTTGGCCTGGAGGGGAAGATCACTGGGACATGACCAGGAAGGATACACGCTAGTTCTGCCTTCCTTGATCACTGGGCTTCCTACCTGCCATGCGGTGAGCAACTCTCTGGCCTCTGCCATGTGCTTCCACCATTGCCAGCCACCCACGAGTAGACTGAGACCATCTAAAACTGCGAGTTCAACTAAATCTTTCCTCCCTTAAATGTGAATGTTGGATATTTTGTCACAGCAATAAAAGAGTAACTAAGATAAGACTTTCTTTTCCCCAGCATGTGTTTTAGGGAGGAACTTTGGAGGAGAATAACATTGAGGATAGACTACTGGAGACCCGTTGAAATTGAGCTCTCTGCATCATATTACAGTGGTACTTGCATGCCTATGTGTATAGCAGCACGATCCTGTGATAGCCACATCTTGAAAGTATCCAGTATGTCCATCAGTGGATGAATGGATAAAGAAAAATGTGCTTTATATACTTGATAGAGCACCATTAAAAAATAAAATTGAGCCATTTATAGGGAATGGGTGTACCTCCAAACTATTATGATTATTGAAATAAATCAGAAACAGGTTATTAAGTATCACATGGTTTTTCTCATATGAGAAACCCAAAGTATAAATAAGTAAAAGAGCAAAATAAAAGGGTGGTGGTAGGAAAAGGGGAAAGATTGTATGGAGAGGGAAGGGACAGCTGGGAAAAAAGGACAGAAAGGAGGCTGGGAAGGAAAGTAAAAATGATTAAGAGGTGATTTGTATATGCATCAGCCCCCCAGGGTTAGTGTAATTATTGTGTATCACAAATGCTTACTAATAAAAAATAAATTGGGGAAAGAGAAATTAAGCTCTATGAAGAGCATTTCTTTTGCATATGACCAAAGTAGTATCTAGTTTTTAAATTCAATTACTTTAACTTTTTAAGGTAGAATAATAGTAAGAATTTAAAGCATTCACTTAAGTTTTAATAATAAGAATCTGTTACTTTTTGCCCTCTAATATTTGAAGACTGTAACCATATAGGCTTGAGCTTGTGTTTCCTCATCTCTTTAGACAAGAGAATAAAAAAGAACTCAAATTCTCTATTACTAAGCAATACTCTAATACTAAGCAAGGACCCCTAAAGACATCTTGGGAGAAACTTGGAGAAGAACGAGGTCATGGGAAGCTATGAGGGCTGGAACAAGTACCAGTCTTAGGGCAGCAGCAAATGGTTGTGGGTCCCTAGGATCCTCAGACCAATTTGTCTTCATAATAATTCTGGAATGTTCCTTTTTTTTTTTTAATGTGCTGATGTTTGCATGTTCAGAAACAGGTGCGGGGTGGTCACAGTATTGGCCCCTTCACCCAGGTCAAGGTAGAGACATTAAACTGCTTGGTGGTCTTTGTATGCTTCAGTGCCCCACGTTCACCGTTTATTTGGTTTTAAGAAAAGGAAGTTTTATTTACAAATGCTTTTGATGAAACAATATTAAGTCTTTCCTCTTCAAGTTGTGCCTTTTGACATTCCATGCGATCAAAAGGGAAACACCACACACTTGTGCTGCTTGTTTTACTTACTTTGTCTCCAGGAAAACTGAGTCGCTTGCTTTTTCCATAGAGCGTTACTTTCAAACTAAGAGGTACTGCATGTAGGTAGCTGTTACAAGTGTTGTAAAAAATGCATGAAGTTTGCTCATCAGTTTAAGAAAAATAATTGATATGTTATTGCTGATGAATTTTGAGTTTAAAGAAAAAAAGTACTTTGGAAATCTTATAATTGTGAACTTAACAGCTTCCTGATACAAGTATAGAATGAGGCTATTGTGATGATATTGGTGGTGATATCACTATATGTAATTTTTTGTATTATATATATTTGTAAGATCACCTGTTTTTCATGACCAGTGCACAATGTTATAAAATCCAGCATGGGTGAAAATACACTCAAAGTGCAGAATAGACCAGGAAGTTGTTTTGATTCTGTTTTTTGGCCAATGGATTTTGATGTAACAGTTATGTAGCAGAAAAATTCATTAATAGGGTTTCAAATTCCACATTGCATATGACCTTCAGGAAACCATCACAGGTTGAATTTTGTTACATCATAGAACAATATCTACTATTAACTATAAAAGCTGTTAATCGTAATAGTCTGCCCTTTTCCAGCTAACTTCTCGTGAAGCCAGTTTTTCTTAAAGTTCATTCAAACTATCATTACAGCAGATTGACTGCAGAATAAGACCTGAGAATCCGGCTGTCATCTCTTAAGCCAGACATCAGAGATTTGTAAAATTGGAAGATACTGTCCCTCTTCCCGAGACATTTTTTGTTCTGTTTAGAAAATTATAGTTCATTTTCATAAAAATAATTGTAGTTCATTTAAATGAAAATTATAATTATATTAATGGAATTTATTTACTAGTTTATCTTATAATGAATTAATAAAACATTTCTAATATGATATGTCGATAAGCCGTAACACGTAGAAACAAAAGCTTTATGGGGTTCCTCAGTGATCTGTGAACTCAAAAACTTGAGACCTCCTGACCCAAGGTGTGGCTAAGGGAGGGAGAATGCTGAGGAGGCCGAGTCCCTTCCCCGAAGGCTGCCTTGTCGTGTTCTTCTCTCACCCTGGATGCAGGAAAAGGGGATCTGCGTCACGCAGCTCCTGCGGGGCATGAAGCAGTCACTGAGCATGTTCTTGACAAGCCGCATCCTGACTTCCATATTGTAGGTTTTAGGTGGAGAAATGATGGTTAAATGGACTTCTTAGTATTTTTCCAAGGAGAAGCTGTTTTTATTCTCACAAAGCTAAACATTGCCCACGTAGATAAAGTTTTAATGAAGCTGCCAAGTTTTGCCTTTGGAATCAGACAAGCCCACCTGTTCCAAGCCTTTAAGACTTCAGATAAGTCATTTTTATCTTCCAGAGCTGCCATTCCTACTTATGATATAACACCAGGTTAACAACAGACCAGTTTAATGAGGTTGTTTATACTTAGTAAGTGTGTCAATAGATTTGAATTCCAGTTCTCCTTGTTCCCATTGGAAATACTCTTAGGTTTGTGGTATGAGAGGGCAGTTAGGTTGACAGCTGTGTTTGTAAATCACAGCAAGTGACTGCAGATTCCGTTCAAGGAAGGCTGTTCAGCTCTGCTATTAGATATATTGTGTGAAGGACGTACTTCCATAATAAATCCCATCCTCCTGGACACACGCATACATGTACAAAGGTTGCACAGCAAAGCAAGTGTAAGGCGATCTGGCATGTGACTGCACAGACTTTTTACATTATCAGTTAATTTTTATTTGGCTCTTCAGAAGGCCTGTAAACACTTTGATATCAGGCTATTGAGAATGAATAGCTTTCAGTGAAAGGGAAAGTCCTATGGGACCGGCTGTGCTCTTTTGAAGACGGATGTGCTGTACTTTTAGGTATGAGCACATGAATAAAGCCTAAATCATACCAGACCTTGTTCAGCATTGTCTTTATATACTAAATCATTCTCCATGTGCTAATTTAAAAATGTAGTCTTAATCGTCTCTAGTTTTTCTGGGAAATTCTTTCGTCCTGAAAACAGAGCACCAAAAAGAAGAGACATGTCATGGCTTTCTTGGGTTTTATTCTTCTTTTTCTCATTTCTAGGAGATACCCCTGAACTGTGGCTCCTGTAGGTTCAGGAGTTGTTGTTGCTTTGGATATGAACAGATAACTTTTCCTCTAAGGACACTCCAAGTGTAAATACTTTTAGGTGTAGTTTAGGGAAATCCAACATTAAAAAGGAAATGTTAGGTTTGAAAATGTTTTCATATCCCAGGAATCTGTGCAACAAGAAGTCATCTCTGTTGTGCCTGTCACACTTGTGGCCACCCTTTCTGTGGCTTAGCTCCAGCAATCTCTGCCAAGCACCCCAGAGCACTCCTCGCTCTCTGGGCCTTATTTTTTCTATTTACCTCTTTGGCTTTTGATTCTTAGTTGTTCAGGAGCCTGACCCCGACTTAGTGATTGGCTTCCTGTGTGTTTGCACATGCACTCTCTCTTTTCTGACTTGTTAAGGACTACCTCCTCTGACCAGTTTTTATTTGTAATAAAGTGCTCATGGCTTTCAGGTGTGAAAATTTATTTTTACTGCACTAATCACATGCAAACAATTTCCACTTCCAAACAAAACTCATGCCACTGTTACAGTGGCTAACTAGTAACAACATATTAAATGCTTAGTAAATACTTCATGGCTTACTAATATGCAGACTGTATGTATCTCAAGAGATTCTCTCAGTAAAAATAAATTTTATGATATTACACTTGGATTTTTTTTCTTTTAGACAGGGTCTCACTCATTAGCTCAGGCTGGTCCTGAACTCACTGTGCAGCCCAGTCTAGCCTTAGACTCATGGCATTCCTACTGCCTCAGCCACCCAAGTGCTGGGATTACAGGCATGTGTCACTATCCCCAAGTTCATGTGGTGCTGGGGAATCAAACTCAGTGCCTTGAGCTTGCTAGGCAAGCACTTTAACCACTGTTTCATTGCTCCAGCCCCACATTTGAATATTTTTATTATTAAATGAACATATATTATTTTTTTCTTAATGTAACAGTAGCATGGTAAAAAAAAGAGTGCTCCCTTATTCATGAAGTAATTCAACAATCTCTTTACTTGTGTATTGCAATCAGATGAATTCAACGAAAGTCATTCTTTTCCACCCTCCCTCCAGCAACTAACTGGCATTGTGCAGGAGCACTCAGCTTTTTTGCTGCTCAGTTTCTGAAAGTAAGGCCAGAAAGTCTGGATGGTAATGTGAAACCAGGAGTCTGGTTATGTCTCAGTTAGTTCTGATAGACTTGATTAAGAGAGAAGTCGTGTGTAGTGAGTGTTTTCTTACACCTGTACTCATTCTACAGGATTCTACAGTAGATTGAAAAAAAAAACTGTGTGTTTAGGAGGTGCTGCCCTACCTAGAAACTGGTTTACTTGTCCTGGGCTTCAACTAAGCCTGGTGCTGCTTGGTTGCTGTCTGTTACTTTCTTCTGAGGAAGTTTGTATTTATTATTTTTGCTTTTAATTTTAAAAATGTATAGTTCTATAAAAATTATAACATTTTCTAAGAGTATTTGGTATGGCACAATTGCCGGTGTATTCTGAAGTATTGAAGTCAGTGGCCACATACTGCCTTACAGTCCAATACAAGGAGAGTCTCTTAAAAATCAGAAAACTAACACTGACATGTTCAAATCCTCATAAAACAAGTCTGTGAAAACTGGCAAGAAAAGTAACTAGAATTCACTGCACTGTAGAAAGAAGGCATGATAATTCACAACTAAGAGAGAGTCTCAGTGTAATATCAGGAACATATGTATGCATAGTATGGAGTGATGGGGGAGAGCTAGTTGCTGCTTCAGTCAAGTGGCTGCTGTCCACGTGTTTGGTAAGAATTCCAGAGTGTGTCTGTGTCCACCGTGATATTGCATACATGAGCCCTTTTGATGATGGGGGTTTTGTGACCTCTTTGACTTTGCAGTAGGCCCTGGTTCTTTTTTTATTTTTAAGAGTCGGCCATCTTGTTCTTGTTGGAGTGCGTCAAGATGTTGCCTCCAGGAGCTCAGATGCTCCGTGTCACGGTAGGAATTTCAGTATATCAGAGAGATTCTTCAGATTCTTGGTTTAAAAGCTGCTTCCCTGAGCTGGGAATGGTGCACATGGCTGGATCTCAGTATTTGGCAGGAGAATCATGAGTTGAAAGCCCAGCTTGGGCTGCGTACACATAGCAAGACCTTACCTCAACAAAAATCAAACCAAAATAAATGATTCCATTAAGAAATGGGCAAATGAAGTTAAAAGAAACTTCTCAGTAAAGGAACATCAGGAGACACATGAAAAAGTGTTCACCATTATTGGCCGCCAGAGAAATGCGAATCAGAGCGAAAGTGAGATTCCATTTCACTCCAAAGACAGTGGCTTACATTAAGAACTCAAAAAACAACAGTTGTTGGTGAGGCTGTGGAGAAAAGGAACACTGTACGCAGTTGATGGGAAGACCATCTAGTTCAACCGTTATGGAAAGCAATTTGGAGATTCCTTAGAAAGCTGAGACTAGAAATCCCATTTGATTTGGCTCCAGCTCTCTCTGGCATCTTCCCAAAAGAACTGAAGTCATCTTGTCATAAAGACACATGCATATGTGTGTTCTTTGCAACACAATTCCTAATAGCTAAATCCTGGAAACAACCTACATGCCAATCAACAGAGAAATGGATAAAGATAATATGATATTTATATATAGTGAAATATTATGCATTCATAAATGAAGACAAATGAAGCATTTGAAAGAAAATGGGGTCACCTTGAGTCAGTAATACTCAGTGAAATGGACCAGACATAAAAGACTATCACTTTGTGAGTCTCATATGAAATGACACAAATACACGCATAAAATACCCTAATGTAAGAGAGAGGGTAGGAGAAAGGGTGACGGAAAGGGAAGAGGCACCTTAGGGAGTGAGGGGAAGAGGAGGAACAGGGTAAGGAGGAAAAAGAGGTCAAATGTGACCTGTAATGCCTCAGTTGTCAACATGTCATTTAATTTCTAGTTTATGTTTATTCAAAAATAAAAAAAACATTTTCTGGTGAGTTTGTAATGTACATGTTTACATAATTTTAATTAATTTATTATTTACATATCACCTCTGTTTCCCTTTCCCACCCTTTCACCCTCTCCCCCTTCCACTTTCCACGAAGTCAATCTTCATAATTTATTGGGTATCTCTTACCTTTTTTATGGTTTGGTCTTCTCATATTAGAGAAACCACATGATATTTAACTTTCTGGGTCTGATTCATTTCGCTGAGTGTAATGATCTCAAGATGCATGTATTTTCCTACAAATGACCCAAATCTGTCATTCTTAATGGCAAAGTAATAGTCCGTTGTATATATATAACATATCTTCTTTGTTGTTTTTTGTTTGTTTGTTTTGAGACAGGGTCTCACTCTGTAGCCCAGGCTGGACTTGGACTCAAGGCAATTCTCTTGCCCCAGCCTCCGGAGTGCTGGGACTACAGGTGTGCACCACCATGTCCAGCTTTATGCGGTGCTGGGAAATTGAACTCAGGGACTTGAGCTTGCTAGGAAAGCAGTTTAACCACTGTACCATTTCTCCAGCCCCTACCACATCTTTTTTTATCCAGTTATCTGTACTCAGGCATATTGGCTTCTTCCAAGGTGTGGCTATTATAAATTGTGCTGCTATAAACATGGGGATGCATGTAACACTATAGTATGATGACCGTAACTCTTTTGGGAAGATACTCAGGAGAGGTGTAGCTGAGTGAAATGAAATGTCCATGTTCAGTTTTCTGAGGAATCTCCATAATACTTTCGATAGTGGTTGTACCAGTTTACAGTCCCACCAGCATTGTAGGAGGGTTTCTTTCTTTCTTCTTCTTTTTTTTTTTCCTCACAGTGTCACCAGCGTTTGTTGTTTTTTGGAATTTTTAATAGCAGCCATTCTTACTGACATTAGATGGAAACTCAGTGTTGTTTTAATTGGCATTTCTCTGATGGCTAAAGATGTTGAACATTTTTTCAGTATTTATTGGCCATTCGGACTTCCAAGAATTGTTTATATGTTTCAGATTATCATTTTTGATTGGGTCCTTTATTTTGGAGGGTCTTATTTTTTTCAGTGCTTTGTATATTCTTGATAATAGCCCTCTGTCTGAGGAGTAGCTGGCAAATATTTTTTCTATTCCATTGGTGTTCTCCTCACTCTGTTGATTGTGGAGAAGTTTCTTAATTTCATATAATCACATTTGTTGATTCTTGTTGTAACCTCTTGTGCTTTGGGTGTTTTATTGAGAAACTCCTTGCCTATGTCTATATCTTCCAGGGTTTTGCCTACTTTTTCTTCCAACAAGTTCAGTGTTTCCGTTTTAATGTCTAAGTCTTTGATCCATGTTTACATTTAAAGTTGTTTAAACATTTAAAGAAACACTAAAATATTTACACCTCCCCTCAACCTTATCAAAGTGACTTGAATTCTTTATTTTTCATATGTATATTTGTATAACTTTTATGATAGTAATTCTGTATGTATTAAAATGTATTTCACATTTAGATTCTGTTTATTACTTGTGTTGTTCAGGCTCTTGCAGACCAGTTTGAAGATAAAAGTACCTCTGTATTGGAACGTCTGAAGATTTTCTATTGCTGTCAAGTACCACCTCACTGGGCTATTCAGGTATTTTTGTTTTTCCTTGAATATGGAAAATACTTTGCACTAGAAAGGTAAATACATTAGAAAGGAGTAATTTCAAATTATATACTAGAATGCTCAAATATTTCTGTGAAAATACTGAGAATGTCTAGGTAGCCATTGCCAACTACTTCAAATTACTATTTTGAGTAAAGTTATATTAGGGTTGAAAACATTTTTAAGGGTTCTGAAGGAATGGCACAGTGGTTAAAGTGCTTGCCTTGAAAGCGCAAGGGCCTGAGTTCAGTTTCCCAGCATCACATAAACCATGACTGCAGTCCCAGCACTTGGGAGGCTGAGGCAGGAGGATTGTCCCAAGTCCAAGACCAGCTGGGGCTACACCAGTGAGTTCAGGACTAGCCTGGGCTGCAGGGTGAGACCCTGTCTCAAAATAAGAAAAGGAAAACAATTTCTTTAAAGAATTTAAAACCATATTTGGTAGAATACTAGGATTAAATAATAGGAAAATTATAAATGCTTTTATTTGCAAAGTAGGTTTATAAATTTAAAAGACTTTTAAGGGTTTTTTTTGCCAAAGTATGTGAAGAAAGCATTTATTTGTTGATATAAGTTGTGGGATATGTCTAATTACCTTCTTTTTGAGGATGTGATAACACCTAAAATATCCCTTAAAGCCCACATTTTGATACAGATTCTGGGCCCCTGTCGCCACTTCCTCCTTCCTTATTATAGATATGATTTTCTGTTTATAATGTTTAGCACTGATAATTGCTTACACACCTGTTCTGGTTTCTTCATTTTATAGAGACAGTTGAGCCTAGTGCATTTAAATTGCCAGTCTTTGATGACACATCTGTATGCGTGTTTGGTCCCTGGTGTCCTGACTTTTAGTCTGGTTTACTTCCTGGGTTATTGTTTTTGTTTTGTTTTGTTTTTTCTTACTGGGAATTGAACCCAGGGCCAGGTCCTCATACTGACAATGACCTATATCCTCAGCTCTCTTTGTTTTGAGAGCTTACTTGGAGGGTCTAGTGGAGGAGTGCAGCTATTCTTGCATCCTTGATCACAGAATGGTCCTTCTCTAACAGGGAAGGTCATCCTCTTTGACTGAGCATCCAGCTTCTGGAGGGACACACATGGAGTGGTGAGCAAGGGAGGGGCCATCTGCCTAGCCTGCCAAATCATCTGAATTAACCCTGGTGGTCATTGGGGTGACTGATGGGACAGCCAGATCACCCTCTAATTCTCTTTTTATTTCGAGACAGGGTCTCACTAAATTGTCCAAGCTGCTTTTAAACTTGGGATCCTCCTGCCTCAGCCTGCTAGAGTGCTAGGATCACAGGCATACACCACCATGCCCCTTTTAGTTTATCCCCTTTCTTCTCTTTTTGTTGAACTGTAACTTAAATCACCAACGTTTACTGCACATTTAGCTTAATTTTTACATTTTTTTCTTCATTTTTCACATATGGACTTACTTTATTGCAACAGTTTTGTAAACTGTGCCATTTTACAGATGGTAGAAAACAAAACAACCTACTTTTTTCATCTTGCTACTATTTTTTCTATTCCTGCAGGATGTACTACTTAGAAACAGTAGTAAATTTATTGTTGCATATGTTTAACCTTTTCTGATCCTATCCTAATTTGCTCTTTTTAATCTGTCAGTGACTGGGAATTAGGGAGCTGGGTTTGTTAGAATGTTCTTAAGATAAATTTAAGTAGACCTGAGAGAGAAAAGAGCCAGAGATGTCCTCATGTCTTCATGAGGACGGTACCTGGATTTGATGATACTTGCATTGCCTGCTGAAAGTTTTAAAAATTGATTGTTTTGGATCTTTCCTATACAAATCAGAGATTGTCATGTGTAGAATTTTTAGGCAAGATGTTGCTTTTTAAGTTTTTCTGAGTTCTTAGAACTTGGTATGTTAATTATTTTGCATAGTTTGTTGCTTTTAAGTTCTTAGTCTACTATAAGAAGCCTGGCTGATAAAAAGTGGTAAGTATTGGTAAGTCACAGATTCCTAATTATTTAAGGTTGAAGTATAAAACTCCTATATTTATTACATTAAGCAACCTTTAAAGAGGTAGATTAGGCTCGGTGTGGTGGTACACAACTATAATCCCAGCACTAGGGAGCCTGAAGCAGGACTATCACTGCAAATTTGAGACCAACCTGTGCTACACAGTGAGACCTTGTACCAAAAACAAACCAAAATAAAATAAAATAAAATAAAATAAAATAAAATAAAAGGCAGATTGGGTATACCTTCAAGTGAAACAGAAATGTCTCTTTATTGTACTAATTGTCCTAACTTGGTTTATCTAGCGTCAGCTTGCAAGTTTGCTGTTTGAATTGGGATGTACCAGCTCAGCCCTTCAGATATTTGAGAAGCTGGAGATGTGGGAAGACGTGGTCATTTGTTACGAAAGGGCCGGGCAGCATGGGAAGGTACGTAATGGTGACATCCTGAGCATCTTCTTGATCTCTTTCTCTCTTTTGTTAACCCACTTTCTCCAATATTTACTTAAATATATTCTTCGTTTCACTTTACTTTTAGAGAGTATTTTTGGTACTTTCTCTGGTTTCTTTTGGGTCAAATTATGTGTATACAAAAAGGAAAAGTGGATTAGAATTGATAAGGCACTTGACATTTAAGAAAGAATATAGGAAACTTGAAAGCACTGCATTGCAATCACTTTCCCTTCCAACTCTGTTCCTGTAAGATAACCTCAAAAAGAAATATTAGAAATTAATTTAATGTTCACTGGATTGACTTATGATCAGAGTCTCAAAGAGGCTACCAAGGAGGGAGAACAGCTGGCTCTGCCTATACAAGAAAATCCAAAGAGTGTGCCAAGCCCCCTTGAGACAAATGGGTAATTCCCATTAATTCCACCCTTAAATTGGGTCAAGAGTGGGAAATGCTACAGTATTTGGCATGTGTTATTAATCTGTTGTTTTTTTTTCCCTCTCACACATGAACAGAATTAAGAATAGGCTTTGCATTGTGAGCAGCCATTAAAAAGTCACACATTGAAATCATGTATTAATTTTGAACTAAGATTTTAAATGACTAGGGTGCATAGCAAACTGAAATTCACAAGTTGTATCATTTATATCTATAATCAACCCTGTAGATAAAAACTAGTGGGTCAAATACATATTTTCTTAAATAACTCCCTGTGTCTATTTGAGATTAGTTGTGGAAGTTGCATGTTTTTCATGTCTGGGTAATGGCAGTGAAGATCTTTGAGTAATGTTTGCCTAAGGAGAAACCAGCATGAAATCAAAGCTCTGCTGTAGAAAATTATAAAATTATCATGTTATGATCCTGAGAAAGAACTCCATAGTCATCCATATTCTTGCCCCTTCCCTTACCCAGTGAAGAGAGGAGTTAGTTTTCTTGTGATTCGCCTTAGTCCCTAGAGCTGTCCTTAATGTTCTTTACACTAGAGGCAATATGGCATGGTGGCTAAAAGCGCACAGCGCCCGGACCCAGGCTTTTGGATTCAGATGCTAGCTCGTGGTGTTAGTCTTGTGATGTTGTGCGAGTTACTGCATGCTCCCTGCCTCAGCTTCCTCATGTAGAAGGGTGTAATTTACTTACCTTACAGTGCTACCTAAATGTTTGGTGGTGTTGTTGGTATGATTCTAAGACATGTATTTTTTCCACCTTTCCATATTTTTGAAGTTGGAGTGTGTCTAGCAGTTGGTGGTGTCTTCCAGTTGCCACAAACCAGGAGGCTGTCTCCACAGGTTGTCGGTGTCTGCGTGCCTACGCTGAGTCATAGTTATATTCACTCACCTTCGGGGAGTTACAACACAGCATTAGAACTACATATGTTGTCTTAATTGCCCTTTAAAATATCTCCTAAAAGATTTTAGTGTGATTTGGTATTGAAGCAAAAGTTACTAATATACAGAAAAGAGAGATGTAAATTTGGTATTATTAATATAAATCTTTCCCAACAAAGAAGTCATAATTCCTTTACTTTTCTTTAAAAGCAACAACCTTTATAATAGCCCAAAACTGAAGATACCCAAAAGTAGTTTGTTTTATACTGAGATGTTTAAAAAAATGTTGCCATTTACAATGTCAAGCAATATATTGAAGGCAGTAAGAATTGCCAGAATGTCTTGAGTTGATTGGGAAAAAAAAATCAAAGCAGTGAGTTGGTATGATTTGTTGAGAGTATTAGGTCATAATTAACTGTATTTTTTCTTTCTTTGTTGAGTTTTCTTACAATTGATCGCATCTTAAATTTGATGAAGTATACTATGTATAGTATTGAATTTCTCCAGGGAGTGAGTGAGTGTGTGTGTGACCATTTTCTGGCTCTAAAGTAGTATTCAGATGTTTGTTTAGTGAAAGAATAAAGCTGAATGTCTGGCTGTGGTGGTGCAGGCCTATAACACAAGCACTTTGGGAGGATCACAAGTTCAAACTCAGCCTGGGTAAATTAACCACTTAGTGAGACCCTTTCTCAAAAAAAAAAAAAAAAAATAGGAACGACTGGAGGTGTAGCTCAGTGCAAAGGCCAATGACAAAGTCCTTAGTAACACGCGCGCGCGCGCGCGCACACACACACACACACACACACACACACACACAGAGAGAGAGAGAGAGAGAGAGAGAGAGAGAGAGAGAGAGAGAGAGGAACAAATGGATGAATGAATGTTTCCACTGAATCATTATTTACTGTGTTAATCTTTCACATTGGTTGATAAATAAGTAGTGACTGTATGTAAAAATATGGGAATTTTTGAAAGGGTATTTTTGAAATAAGTAAACAAGTTGGTAAGTTGCAAATACCCAAAGCATGTTTCCAAAATATTAAGTTAATTATTTTAGAAATTATGGAAAGCCAAGATTCCCTAACTGCATGAGAAAAAAAAAAAATCTAGTGTTTTTTTTTTTTATCTCTGTCAGAGATTTTTGAGTCAGGGACTCCCTATGTAGTCCAGGCTGGTTCTGAGCTCACTGTGTATCCTAGACTGGTCTTGAATTCACATCAGTCCTCCTACCTCAGCCTCCCCAGTGCTAGGATTACAGGCACGCACCACCATGCCCAGCATATGTGGTGCTGGGGAATCAAACTCGGATACTTAGTACTTGCTGAGCAAGCAGTTTAACCACTGAGCTATTCCTCCAGCCCAAACCTTGAGTTTTAAAAGTTGACTTTTTTCATGAAAGACCTCCCTTATCTGTTTTTTATGCTATACTTACAGATCAGTTAAACCAAAGGCCCTAAAAAGTTTCGCTTCAAGTTGGAAGCAAGTGTTTTATTTCTAGAACAGCTGAGATTCTTTTAGTATTTGAACAAATGCCAAATGTTTTCACCACGTTTTGATTTAGCTAGAAGTTTGTGAAAATGTAATCCTTGCATGTAGTGCTTAATGGCATAATTTACTTTTAAGATACAAATTCAGAGAACTGTAAGTGTAATTATTGGGTTCTGGTTCTCTCGTTTGTCCCTGCTTCTGTAGGGGCTCAGACTTCCTAAAGGTGACTTAGAAATTACCTGTATACATTCTTGTTACTTACTGGCCATTGGCACAGTGTCTAAGATTAACTCTGCTTGACTTTGGCAACAGTGCTGGTCCTCATCTGTTAGCATTTAGAGTTTTAGTTTTCTGGCCTATTTATGATTTTCTCTAGCTCATGGCAGACATATTTTGTTGGGCAGCTTTAGTCTCTAAATGAGCAAAAAAGACCTAATTGGTATGAACTACCGGAATTGGGGTTAAGGGTGGAATTGGAAGAGTAGAAGGATAAGGGTCTTGTTTCTAGAAAGTGGGGTGCCTGGGTTATGTAGCCATAGCTTTATTATGCTGTACTTGTAAAATCCTTGTAAGTTTGTGCTATTAAAAAGTTTTCCTTCAAGTTGCAAGTAAATGTTTTATTTCTAAAACAACAGTGCTCTTTTTAGCAGACAGTTTGGATTTCAAGATAGAGTTTCTTTTTATGATTTAAAAGATTTCCCATTAGTTTTTTCCCCCCACACTGCAGCCATTGTGATCTTCCTAAAGACAAATCTGACATTCTTACTCTTCGGTAGCTTTGTAAGTCCAAGTTCTTGAGAGTGAATGGCTTCATGATGGCCCGTGATCTGGCTTCTGCTGTCACCAGCCTCCTGCTTGCCCTGCTCTTTTGTTGGTGCCACATTCCACTTCGTGTTCTCTTGTGGGAAGTCCAGCAAGACTCACCTAACTGCTGGTAATTTTTTAAAGTGTTGTGGCAGTGTCTCAGTTTAGGGCCGTAGTACATGTTCTTGTCTAGCTAGAGTTCCTGTCCTGCTTCAGGTAACTCTCGCGTATTCTGCAGGCTTCCCCCTTGGTTCTTGCTTTTTACAGATACTACCTTCTAGATATGGGATTGCTGTCCTCCTGTGGACTCCTGCAGCTGCCTGCCTCTCCGGTACCCAGTTGGCTGGCTTATGTGACCTACTAAATGAAAGCCATCGGTGTCATTTATAGCTGTCTCTCTAGAATCTACGTAGACCTTGCGTACAGCAAGCACTCAGAGTACTTGGTGAATGATTCACTACTGATTGGCTAAGTGATTGACCAACTAAGTAGTCACTGGGTGATTGGTATATGGAAGCAGACTCTCAGTAGGACACTTTTTATTGCTGACTTCCTGTGTGCCTGAAGGTGCCTCTCCGGCCGCTGCCATACTATTTTTCTCTTCAGAAACAAATTTTGAGATTTCTCCCCTTCCATTTTAACTTTTTAGCTTTAGGATAAAAATAGAAACCTTCAGAACTGTGATTCTTACTCATTTAAATGCTGAATATGCTGTAATGCACTTTTTTGAGTGCCTCTATTCTATTTTTAAGTGATTATTTTATAATCACCATAAGCTATTTGTAATAGCCTAAAAAGTATAAATTGATTTTGTTGCTTTATTGATTAGCATTAGTAAGTGGCATTTCGGAATCTAAGCTCAGACTTCTTTGCTCATGCCAAAACCCCTTTCCTTGTGTCTGCCTGTCACCATGGTACTATTAATCCTTTAAAAGCGGATCTGAGATGTGTAAGTTAAAACCAGTTGTGTTCACTGGAATGAGAAAAATAGGAAAATAATTGAAAATATTCTGTGACTTGGTAATGCAAGTAGGAGATGATCAGCTAATTGGATAACCAGGGCTGTTGTAAATTATTATGTTTTATCTTGGACCTGGAATATTTATGTTGGCAAAGTACTCTTTGAAATATCAAGCCAGACTGTGGTGTTGTCACATGATAAGTATAAAAAGCAATTAGTGAGCTATTGGCTGCAGGAGAGTGGACTGGACTAAGCACCAGGGCAGATGAAGTCTTGCTGGGAGTGTCTGGCCGGGTGGGTGGGGGGATAGTGCTGTGCACTTTTCGCCTTTTGGTTGCTGCTCATGGAACATGAGTTTAGACTCGGGACAAGCTGCCTTTGTGCTGGCAGGATTATCCCTGATAAGCAGAGAAGGTGCTCTAGTGCTCTCCTGGCTCTGCCTGCATCTTCCATCCTTCTCGGGGGCAGTCTGTCTTCTCCAAGAATCAGCTCCTGCATCGTGGTAATCAGAGTACCTATTTACCCTCTGCTTCAGGAGAGAAGGCTAAAGACTACATCCATAGTTGCACAACACACACACACACACACACTCACGCATACACATTTACACAACCACATATACATACGGTTCTATTTTACCAGTAAGGCTATTTCTAGGAGGCTGAATTTAACTTTAATATGGCCATAAATTCTTAATCTACTTTTTTTTACCTATCCTTTTGAAACAACCTCTAGTTTTTAAGTCTGATCTGTCATTTCTGTAGTTATTGAAGATATTCCTTATCCTCGGTGCTGCCTCCATGTCCCAGGCTTGGTTTTTCCCCTTTTCTTTCTGGCGGGAGCACTTGCTGCAGGCCAGCTCCTCTTCTCTGTGTGCTGGCCAGATGCAAGGCCAGGGGACGGCCACTGTTACTACATACTAGCATTTTATTTTCTTCCATTAATTTGCAAAATTGAGGCACAAATCACCGCCAAGAGGGGCAGTTTGTTTTGATATTTATTTGTGACTTGTGTGAATAGTTCTTTTGAAGCATTTGAATCTTTGCTTTAACGAGGGTTTGAACTTAATTTTAACCCATACTTTAGAATACTTGACTCTGACACAGTGCTTTTTGGAATCTTACTAGTACTTAAGGTAGGGTGTCTCTTCCTCAAATTTTAGATTTTCAGTATAACAAATTTACAAGAAAACATGTTGCCATTCATGTAAATGAGTCCCCATATAGCATGTTTTTTAGTATGTGAACCTGTTTGAAATTCTCAGTTACCTGACAATGTGGGACTATTTGATCAAAAAACTGGGGAACTGTCATGTTGTGGGTAAGGAGAGGGATGTGTCAAACACGCATGAAATACTCAGAATTACTGGAACCTGGAGCTGTCCACAGGGGCGACATGGGTTTGTCACCTAGGAGGAGGCAACTTGGCCATGCAGCGCTGAGCAGACTTCTCTTTCCACATTTATTGGAGAAAAGAATGGGTACAGTGAGGAGGGGGAAAATGCTTACAGTAAATCATAACATCACGCACAGGACACATGGGTTGGGATAATAATCACAGGGCATGGTTGTTCTTATCAATTACTGGGATCATAGGCAGGTGGTAGGGGGTAGAAAAGGCAAAGACATACATTAGACAAATTCCGCAAAGGGGAACGGCTTAGTAAAAAGAACTTATCAGTTGTCAACATAGCATGTGTACAGCTATCCTTGAAGTGAAAATTTTTACAGCAATCTAGTTCATGGGCCAACATGACCCAGCCTTGGAGGTAGACAGAGAATGGGTGCATAGTCCTCTCACAGCAGGTGTACTTCAGCTTTTGAGGCAGAAAGCCTAAGTCTCACCTCATGGGTTTTAGTGGCGGTCTTCACATTTAGAGATTATTAAGAAGGTCTCCACCACTCCCCCTTTTTGGTTTTAAAGCAGGGTTAAAGAAATAGCCAGAAAGCAACAGAATGTGTATAAATAAAAGACAGTTAGTATGCGTGTATTCTTTGCTCAAGGACTTAACTCCGCACTATTTGTGGATATTAAACAGGGACTAAGCTTACCTGGGACCATGGGATCATGATTCTAGAACTCTGGTTCTGTAGGAACCATGCCTTTGTGTAATGTAATTATAGAGATTTAGGTGTCACTTTATGACAGTTTCATTGAAAGCATATTAGATATCAGAGGGACAAAGCTGGGGCTAAGGTTGCAGATGGCTGTGGGTCACAGATGTTCAGAACCAGTGAGCACCGCTGGTTGTTTGCAGGATGGCTCCTGTGGCTGATTGGAAACTGGAACCAGTGAGGCATTGTAGGCATGGCTTCTGCCTTGAGGGTCCTATTAAAAATACAACAGAGATCTTTTAAGATACCAAGAAAGAAGATAAATAGAACTCCACCAGCTGTGGCTTGCAGCTTAAATGCACAAGTAAAGTCCTGTTAAAAAAAATGTAGGAAATGGAGTAATATGGAAATGAATACTATAAGGTGTGATCCATGTATTAACACTTGGAAGAGAAATATTATAACCATTGGGTCTAGACCTAAGAAGAGTATTAAGATAGATGTCAGTTATGGTAGGTAGGAGGAGTAGAAGTTATAGCAAAAAATCTAAGGGTGGGAAGTACAAATTATACTTTTCTTTTGAATGTCATGTGAAGTCCAAATAATATCATTGCCATTAATAAATTCTTCTTTTTTATATCTGGGAATATAATGGTAGGGCTATGTACTAAATTGAGTTTTTTTTAAGGAGAAGTATATTGTCTCTATTAGTACTGAAAGATGGGACCTGCTAATCCTAGATTTTAAGTACAGGATGAATTGGAATAATGATAAGGTAAGTATTGACCCCAGGGGGAAAAAAAAAACTTCAACCAAAGACATGGAGTTTTTTGAGGTAATATTGTTGTTTTGGAGTGGGTATTTGATAAGTTACTCAGTTGAGATGAAGGTCATCTCTTAATTTGAGCGAAGGATGAGAGCAAGTGGGAAGATTTGGTTTGGCATCGCAGAGCATGTATCCAGTACACAGTGTCACTTACTCCAGGAGGAGTGTTGCGTATTAGGAGAAAGCAGAAAAGGAACAAGTTTATCTGTGATCTTTAGGGATTTGTAGTTGTGTAAGCAAGCATTGCATGGAAGAGATTTTTAAGTTTTGGTAGTTTCCAAGGTGTTTTTGCTTGGGCAGTGAGCCTGTGTCTGTCCAGGTAATGTTCTTGTTTCCTAAAGAAGACCAGTGGGAGAGAGAAGAGAAACACCCTCTTCCCCATGTTAGTACTTTAGTGGGCCCCAGCCCGTGGGGTCCTTGTAATATCTTGAGTAGGAATGAAATGGTGTTCTATTACAGTTAAGCCTTGTGAATTGTAATTTTTAAAAATATTGGGGTAAATAATGCCATTTAGGTGAAAAATACCTTATAAAAATTATTCCTGTGAGGGAAGGCTGTCCTCTATATTCACCCTTTTCTGTTTTAAAAGTTGAGATTTTAAAAGGCCATTTTTTCTTTTTATTACTGCTTGACCTGTGGAATGATAAGATATATCAATGATATATCTTAAGATATATCAGTAATACTTTATGCATAAATTTTTTGAAGAGATTTTTAAAACTAGTAATAGTTATAACTTAGATTTTTGTAAACATTTAGTGTTGAGAGGTACTATTGTAGTCTTAACCACTTTGCTAACAGCAAAGTTTAAAAGAGTAACTTGTAAGTTACAAAACTAAAAGAACAAAACAAGCAGATTAACTATACAAACAGATTTCTATGGACTTCTTTCTTCATATACTTCCTATACAACGTGAAACTTTCATGCCATTTGTGGACACTGTAAAAATTCTTATCCAAAATACTTCCTTCCTTTTATTTATTTATTTATTTATTTATTCATTACTAAAAATATCCTTTATACCCGTAGCCATTTTTCCCTGGATCTCCTCTGCCACTTGCTCCGTTTTTGTCATACTTTTTCATCACTGTGACTCAGTACTCGACATCCACAACTTTAGGGAGGAAAGATTTATTTTAGCTCAGTTTTAAAAAGTCGCAGTCCATTCACAGGTAGGCAGCTGGAAAATGGTGGAATCACATGGTAGGGCCACAGCTGGAGCCAGAGCTGGCACTCTGGAGACAGAAATCTTTATGGCAGCATGGCAAAACAGAGACAAGTCTGGGAGGAAGGGCAGAACCAGCACACATCCCCCGGGTCAAGGCCCAAGCACCCGCCCCTTCCAGTCAGGCCCCACCTCCCAGCAATACACAGGATCCATAGGAACATGAGGCTTTGGGGGACACTCCAGATCCAAACCACAACATTTAAAAAAAATTATCTAGCATGAGCATGTAGTACTAAAAAGTATAGTCAACACAGATAGTTCCTTATAATTAACAGTTACAGCTTTATTTATCTTTATAATTTTGTGTATGTAACAGAACTGTAAGCCTTTTAACACAGTGAACATGAATTAATGTCTATTTTACCAATAAGAACAGTTGTCCTTTTTTTGACCTTTGTTAGTTAAATAGCTGTAAGATAACAATTTTATCTCTGGTATTAAAACAATTATGACTCATTGTATTAAACCAAAGCAGTTATGTTTTGTAAGACATGTTATATACAAAAACTAGAGAATAGTGATTAAGATAAAACTCTAAAGTAGAATTTGGTGAAAAACTCTAATTTTTAATTAATTTCTATTACCTCATTAAATATTTAAAATGCAGTAAAACAACATGAAAAGTATTTTATCAAAAATAAAATTACTCTTTTAAAATTACATTTACTCTGAGTATAAATAAATTATTGAAAGGATCTTATAATAAGCCAACACTTAAACAAATTAATTTTCTTAAAATTTAGGTCCTTTTATAATCAATAATATTGTCAGCAGAAGGTAGAAGCAGCTAACCTATAATGCATACCATTTTATACCAGTATACCAATTAAATAAATTTAAGCCTCTGTATGTTTTAAAAACATTTAATAGTTCCAGTTTTGAACCTTTGCCATTTTTGAAGGCTTTAAACTTAGCAACTGATAACTCAAGTATGGTCACAAAATATCTGTGTTGCTTTCTATCTGGAATATTATTATTGTGATTCATTTACCAGCTATCTTTAAAGATATTTCTGTCTTGTGTTTTATCATCCAACTCAAAGTTCTAACTTCTAAGGTTTTCATTTGTAAATTTACAAACTCTTGAGTCTTAACAGTTTTTAAGTTAGAAGATATATATAGACAAGACACACATGCATGTATCACACATAACATAGATGATGTTAAATTTAATGGCTTGAGTCTTTGTCTTTTTAATTAACCAGTTAACAAGCATGCTTGTATTTTTAACTAATTTGGTACCATTTAAGTATGTTTTTTTTTTTTTTTTTTTTTTGAGACGAGATCTCTCACTCTGTATCCCACACTGGCCTTGGACTCACAGCAGTCCTTCTGCCTCAGCCTCTGCAGTGCTGGGATTACAGATATGCACCACAGTTCACAGATTTGTGTGTTGCTGGGAAATTAACTCACGGGCTGTGCGCTTGCTAGGCTAGTGCTGAGCCAATGCTCCTTCCTCCCGTGTAGGTAATTTGTAGACACAACATAGACGCAAACATTCTCATTCATATTTAGACAAGAACAGATTTATGACCTTTGTCAGTAAAGTGGTTAGTATCTATTATTTTATTAGACATTTAAAGTCTGATAAAATATAGTGATGAATACAATAGAAAATATTTATTAAAAATAAGGTTACTCTTTTTAAAGATAATTTTACCTTGAGCATTTTTGCAAACAGATCAATAACTTGAGCCTTGTTATAAATTTAACTCTAATACATTATTTTGAGTTTGAAGAAGAACATACAGGTTTATTTTTAGCAAAAGTCTTTAGCATTTTTAACCCAGTTATAATTCAGAAGTTTTATTTAGCTTAAATGATTACCCCTGTGTCCTTGGTAAAAATCCAAAGCATTTAAACATAGCCAACTTTTAAATATTATTATTATACTATTAATTTATTTTACTTATAGATAGGATCTTACTTTTTAGTTCAAGCTGACCTTAAATTCACAGGAGTCATTAAAGAACAATTTTAGATTTTTTAACCTAGAAAAAATTATCGTTGACCACAAATAAACTCATATATATTTGTGTAACTTTAAATCAATAAAAACATTAGATTTGCAGTATATTTTGAACTCAGTTGTATTTCCTGAAATAGAGGCTGTGTTAAGATTGATTACTGAGTTTTGATGTACAAATCGAGTAGACTAAGCTAACCTGCTGTTTTACTACAGGCAAATGTTGGGTTTCAACAAAGCTGTAAGAGATAGCAGCATAACTAGCTATTGTTTGCCATTTTTAAGTTTCTATAAGCACAGAAGGCTAACAAGGCTAATATCAAGACCAATTTAAACATGCATTTTCCTAGTAAGAAGCAAAATAGCAGAATTGAGATGATAATTTAAAAATTTTAGCATAAAAATACTAGTTAGTGAGTATAAGCAACAAAAATATTAAATGATCTTAAGGAACTTTTTAAATTGATAGATCAGAAACAGCTACTGTCTTGATACCTGTTAGATGCTCCTGAGCTCTCTGTCTTGGTAAGTACTTTACAGACCTGTGTAAGGTTGTGGCAGATTTTCACTGGAGGCTCTGATAAGGGAAGATTTTGATTTACCACAAGCCTGTTCTTTATTTTCATTCCCAGAAGAGGTGAATGTGATTTTTCACTTCAATTCAAAAAGCTATATACAGAAATTCATAGGTGATAGTAGCCAGTTAAATCTAGAAAAACATAGTTACTCTTGGTTGACCTTGAGGGTACATGCATGATAAACTGTGAATAGTGAAATCATTGAGGCAGCTTGAGACTTTGAGGACTGTTTCTTGAAACTTTTAGAAGACTTAAACTCAAAAAAATATGTGTATATATATATATATGTATATATGACTTTGATTTGGTTAAGTTACCTAAGCAAAATGTTAGTAATATTTAAGGTATTCTTACTTATCTTTTTTTTTTTTTTGAAAAGGTACAGCCTCATATATAGGCCTTGGTCTTTCTTCCTGTTACCGGGAAGGAATGCAAAGAATTCACAGCCTGTCCACTTGCTTTTCCTGAACTTTTTTAGGCAAAGGAGGTTAGCTGTTAGATTTTGCCTCCATGACGTGTCTTTTAGAGATGTTGCTCTTGAGTGGGCCATAAGGCAGTGTGACATAAGCTCCAATTAAGTGACCTGTGACTTTGCTTAACCAGTCTTCCATATGTTTTTAATCATCAATATTTTACACAGTCAGCAGGAATTCTTTTTGCTCTTCTCTGGACAGAGAGCTGCCTGTGATAAGAGAAAGAGAAACTGTAACCTGCCAAGGGAAAATACCTACTTGATAGACTTTCCGTAGACATGAAGCCCTCATGCTGCTGCTACTGCCCGTTATGTCCTCTTACTGGCGGCCGGTTGGGTGTGCCAGTCCTCTTCATAGGAAGTTTCTTCTCTTCGGTGTTGGGTAAATACATAGGGCAAAGCTCAAGTCTCTTGGTTAAGGTGCAGTTGTACAAACCCCCACTCTGGACAAGTTGGGGCTCCAGTGAACTTGAGATCAGGCTGCCATTGTGCTGTATGAGATGCTCTAGGTGCCGTCCACCGTCAGCAGGTCACACCCAAAATTTGCCTGCATCCTTCATCATTTGTTGCATTTGGAACAAAAGTGTCAAAGACATGGGAAGCTTCTGGAACCCATAGCACTCCACGGGGGCTGCACTGCCAGTGCGCCTCCTCCCAACGTGACAGGGAACTTCTCAGATACACCATCTTCTTTCAGGGCATCCATCACTTTTGCTTTTAGTAGTTTTAGTCCTAAGAAAAGTTTCAGCCTGTGTGTAACCGGCCGATTAGAAAGGTCCATGGAACTCAGGTTCTTCTAAGTGACTGTATTCATGAGGAGAAATTCTTTTAGATCTGTCCTAACTTAGTCATATAGTGTTACTCAGTATTGATTTCAGCCAGCGTATGTCTTGTAAAGCATTTCTGTCCATGTTCCCAAACGGTAAGAATCTCTTAGGTTTCTGTTTAGAATTTGCAGGTCTGTGGAAAACACCTCAGCGCTTTGTGCCGTTAGTTCTAGTTTCAGATGAATTCGTCAAGCATTTAGGTAATACTTTTGACTAGACTTACCTGGAGAAGACCCTCCACAGAAGTGATGGGACCTCAGCTCACCCTGCCCACAAGGCAGGTTTGTGCTTGCTGATTTCTGGCACAGAAAAAGAATTTTCAGAACATTTCAGTGAGAGGCCATTGAATGCAACTTTACCGGGGAGACATAAACACCTATTCCCCTCAGATAGGGCACAGCTGACACACTGATGTAACAATTACACAAAAGTCCGATTTGGTGAACCAGTGAGTTTCCTGAGGTTACTTACAGGGATGTGGATAAGGAGCTGCATACAGAGGCGTAGGTGACGGGCTACCTGTAGGAGCACGGGAGCCTTAGAAGGCTGTTCCTATCATTGAAAAGCCCACCCCAGTCATGACGATGCCTCATGGGAACTCCATGCTGCTTCCCAGCACTCACTGTCCTGGTCAGCTGCAGGTCTCTGTCAGGATTCACTTCTGTCTTTCTCCCTTGTTCCCTCTCTTGACTCTTGGAACTTCTCTAGTCCTGTGACCTCAGCACCCTTAAATACCCAAGGCACAGTTGTTCCCTGCAGGCTTGAGGGCATGTGCCATGCCCTGGAGAGCACATGGTGTGGGCCTCAGGGTGTTAGGGCACCACAAGCCACAGTTGTGGCTCTGCCTAACAGCCACACAGCCACATGACTGTGTTCAGAGGCATGTGTGCGACTCCTGGCTGTGAGGCTCCTGCCTCCCTCCAGGAAGAAATGCCTCAGCTCTGTGGATCTTGCCACCCACCTGAAGCATAGAAAGGTTTATTGGGCATAGTTAAAAAAAATATATATATATATATACTCAGAAAAAATAGACGGTAAGAAGAGAGGAACATTATGATCTGGGGCTGGAACTGTTTCTGTGTGGTTTCTGATGAAAAATCAGGTGTTATTCGTATAGGTTTATCCTTAGAGATGATTTGGTGGTTGACTTAGTTGCTTTCTCATTGCTGTAACAAAATACCTGACATTCACAGTTTAAGGGAGGAAAAATTTATTTAGCTCATGGTTGCAGAAAGTCTCACACAGTCCATTCACAGGCAGCCAGCAGTGGAGAAAGCACATGGCAGAGGCTAGAGAGCAGCTCATTGCATTGCAGACAAATGTGGAGTGAAATAGGAGTCAAGCTGATGTCTCAGGCAAGCCCCCCCCCCCCCACCCCAAGAAGTTGTAACAGCGTTTCTTCTTCCTTCCTTTAATTACTTCAAGCTGCCAGTTGGGCTTTAAATCCACCACGTGGGTGCCCTTTTCTCACTTCCTACAAGCTCTGCCTTTGATACCACCATCCTCAGTCTCAACAAATCACCACAGTCTTTCCAGATGAAACCCCAAGTGTCTGCCTCTTCCAGCCAGGCCCTGCCTCCCAGTAACACACAGTTCTACAGTTACCCTGTTATAGCCAAATACATGAGGCTTGTGGGGGGGGGGGGGGGGGAGGGACTCCATATCCAAATCTTACTAGTGGTTCTCTGTAATAGCTATTGTTTCTTCATGCTGGATCCAGTGGCCCAGGCCTCTAATCCCAGCACTCTGGGAGGTTGAGGCATGTAGCTCAGTGTGAAGGTTCTGCCCTTGATCCCCAGAACCACTAAAAAACAAAATAAAACAGAAACTTCTTTCCTACTGTAATTGTGTCATTTTGACTATGACATGTTATGAAGAGGTTCTTTTCCAGTCAGGTCTATTTGGGGTTCTAAATAACTTCTTTCCCCAGGTATCTCATTCTCCAGCTTTGGGAAATTTTCTTCTATAATTTCAGACAATAATTTTTTTTTGAGGCAATTAGCCAGTATTGTAGTGTCTTCTTCCAGGACGGTTAGCCTTAAGTGTTCATTCTAGATTTATCTAGGGACCCTTGCAGGTCCGTTCAGTGTTGCTTATTGTTTTCTGTGATCCTGTCTGAATGTTCTGGCATTTCTGCCCTGTCTTTACATCCTGGTACCTGTTCTTTTGACTGAGTTTTTATTTGACTTCTTGAGGTTTTTCCAGAATTTCTGCTTGATTCTTTTTCAAAACTTCACTGAAGTTGCCTTTTTTATCCTCCATTGCCTCTCCTTATTCATTCAGGTCCTTATTTGTTTCCTCTTTGAGCTCATTGATCAACTCATTTATTGATTCACTTAGCTGCTTATTTGCTGCTTTGATCTCATTGATCATTTTGCTTACCAGTTTTTAAAATTCTTTGCTTTGAGGGACAAAGGGCATAGCTCAGTGATGAGAGTGTGTGCCTAGAAAGCACAAGGCCCTGGGCTCAGTTCCCCAGCACATGCTAGTTGGGCATATTGGTGCATGCCTGTATAACGTCTGCACTCAGGAGACTGAGTTAGGATTGCCATGAGTTTGAGGCTAGCCTATGCTATATAGTGAGTTCAGGCCCAGCCTAGACTATGGAGTCTCTATGTCAAAAACACAAACAATCACCCACGGAACCAACTCATTCATTTGGCATGTCGAGATGCAGGCCACTGCACTGGATCCCAGGTGTCATGTCTGAACAGGGAGCTGCCTGTGGTGAGAGAGAGAGAAACTGTAACCTGCCGAGCGAAAACACCTACTTGCTAGACTTTCCTAGATGTGAAGCCCTCATGCTGCTGCTACTGCCTGTTATGTCATCATGACTAGGTGGGCTTTTCAGTGATGGGACTGTTGTGTTAAGCTGTTGTGTTATCAGAAAAGTCGTAACACATTTTTGTACCCAATGGCACTGGTTTGATTTTAGAAATACTAGAGTCAGTTGTATCTGTTTTGTTGCTCTGTCATTTGATAGCTGATAGTTAAAGCTTCATTCTAAAAAAAATTGAGTGATTTGAATGAACTTTTGAGTCTTACAACAAGTTGAAGATGGAAGACCAAACTGTGCATTTTCACCATATTTTATCATGCATGGAAGAAGGCACATCACAGTTATGAAAAGTTGTGAATAGCTTATGGTGACACTGCTGTATAAGAACATCATTGCCAACTGTGGTTCTCAAAATTCTGAGCTGGTCATTTTGATCCCAACAATGCTCAGACAGGAAGGGTCTCTGAGGTTGATGATGTCATTGATCTAATCAAAGGAAAGTTACATGACACAAGGGATTACAGACACATCGAATATCCATCGTTCAGGTGTTCACAATCACTTGAAGAAGCTGAGATCTGAAAGCAAGATCAATATTTGGGTTCCTCACAAACTCAGGGGGGTTCTCTTGACAGCATGTCTAAACATCTGCAATATGCTCATTAAACATGAGGAAAATGATAAATTCTTGAAGCAACTGATAACTGGTGATAGGAAGTGGATTATTTACAACAATGTGATGTGCAAACCACATTGGGCCCAACTTAATATTTCAACTCATATAACATCGAAAGCAGACATTCTTCAAAGGAAGGTTATGCTGTCAGTGCAGTAGAAATTTAAAGGTGTCATGTTTTTTGAGCACTATCAAGGGGCCAAACAATTAATTTGAATATGTCTTGTCAGCAATTGGATAGTTTGAGCAAATATTCAGAAATGTCCAGAGCTCATTAATCATCAAGGAGTTGTGTCTCTCATAACAACATGAGACCACACACAAGCTTGATCATGCGTCAGAGATGACTGGACCTTAGATGGGATGTGTTGCCACACCCACTGTACTTGCCTGACCTATGTCATCAGACTTCCACTTGTTTTACTGTCTTCAAAACTCCTTGTGTCACATAATGTTCGATTCAGATAAGGTAAGTCAGCACCTGTTCAGGTTTTTTTTTTTTTTTTTGCCAGTAAAGACAGGTCATTCTATAATGGGGAGTTATGAAACTCACTGAAAGATGATAAAAGTAAAGTGGAAATTATCAAACAAAATGGCCAATATATTATTGATTTATTTATATTCTTTAAATAAAAAATTGGCGTATGAAAAACATAGACAAAGTAGGTCATGACTTTTCCAACAGTCCAATATTTCAGTGTCTGAGGGGCTAGCTTGTGGAGATGGTTTTGGAGGTATTATATTGCTTTTTTTCCCCCCCTCATTTTTGTGACTCTTTGTTGAGGTTTGTTGCTCATTTGGGAAGGATACCTCGTTTGTTGTTTTGCAGGGGTCATTTTGGTAAGTGGTTGTGTCTTCATGATGTGCCTTGAATTATGGGTGTGCCTGCATGTGAAAGTTTCCCGTGTGTCTTTTCTGGATGCTTGGTTCAGCTCCTAGCAGTCCTTTGAGAGGAGCGAGTAATTACTGGTAATATCAGTACTTGAGAAGCTAACTATATTAGTGAGTAATTACTAGTAATATCAATACTTGAGAAGCTAACTATATTATCAGGTAATTGAAAACTTGTTTGAAAAAATTTTTACTATTTTACTACCCCAAGAAAAGTCAAGAAGAAAAGTAAAGTGTGGAAATCTAGAGAAAATAAAACATTTATGATACTCATTGAAATTAATGACGTATAAGCAGAGGAGAGAGAAATACATAAAGAGGAAAAAAGGGAAGAAAAATAAAAGAGGGTAAACAGAAAAGAAGGTATGTAGAGAAAGTGGGGCAAGGAAGAGAGCATAGAGAGGGGAGAGGAGAGATAGGAACAAGCAGTCAAAATTACGTCTCCTTAGGAAGTGACCCTTGGTTTAGGGATCTTAAGAGTAAGCAGCATAGAGTGCTATGATGCTAAAGCAGAAAACTAATACATGTGAGCGTATACTTACATTCAAATATAGGAAGACCCAGCCTGATTATTATATACAGTAAAATCCTGACAGGCAAGCAAAAGAGAACAGGGAGAAGGAAAAAAAAATGTAAGTATAGATTTTAAAAAAAAAAAGAGGAAAACTACGTCATCCAGAGAAGTGGGAGTTGTCGGCAGCTGGCAGCCCCAGCCTCCAAAACACCAACCCGTGGGTAATGTGTACTACAAATGCAACGTGCGCTACCCCTAGAAAATGCTCTGGGATCCCAGATCAGAAACAGGCCTCAGCAGCCTTCACAGGCATTGACGTCAGCAGGAGCCATTTTAAAAAGAAGGGGGAAAAAAGGCCCAAGACTGAACCCTTTAGAGTAAAAGAAAGCTCAGAAGAGCACACCAGGGCTTTGGGGTCACCCGTAAACAGTGCTCGGAAGAAACTGGCACAAGTGGCAGAGAGAGGAGAAAAGAGGGGAAAAGGCTGCTGATCCACTGAACAGCTCAGGGCACCTCTGCTCCAGGTTGGAGAGCCCCGTGCTGGGGGAGGGAAGCCAGGACAGACGGAGAGCTGTGCTGAGTGGACTGGGGGGATCAAGACACCTCAGAAAGGGGGATCATTGCACCGTTCCTCCGGTACGTGCTAGGGGCTTCCGAGTCATCACTGCCCTGCACGGCAGAGGCATCTAAGACCGGGAGGTCCATCGCCTGTCCATTCCATGAGCCAGAGGCTTCCAGAGACTTTCAGGGAATTACATCACTCTGTCAATCCTGAGCCCCAGAAGCTTCCAGAGGCATCTAGGACAGGAATTCCATCACCCTGTCTGTCCGTTGGGCTGGAGGATTCCAGAGACATCTAGGACTGGGCCTTCACCAAACCCTTCTTTTCCTGCGCACCAGAGACAGCCAGAGGTAGCAGAACCATGGGGAAAGGTGGTAACAAATCTCCTACAAAAAGGCCTGACACCCCAGAAGATGGTACCAGGGACACTGAAATTGCAGAATCCAAAGATGAAAATGGCAAAAAAGATGATAACTTCTGGGCTCAGATATTCAGTGATTCAAAGCAGGAATTAAAGCAGGAAATAAAACAGACAATGCAAGAGCTACACCAACATATATCTAAGCTAAAAGCAAGACTTGAATAGCAAACCGGAGACCATAGAAGAAATATACCAGAAGATAATGAAGACAAAACAAGAAATTAGAGAAGAACGCAACAGAGATATGGAAAAATTGAATGCAGATATTCAGGAAGTGAAAAACATACAGGAAATGATAAGCAACCACGTTAAACATCTTCAGAATAGAATGTCAGACCTAGAAAATAAAGTGACTGAGCTGCAACATACAGGCCATAAAAAACACAAAGTAAATAAGAAAGAGAGCGAATCATTACAACGGCTGATACATGATTCAAGAAGAAACAACCCCAGAATTATGGGAGTCCAGGAGAAGACTGAGGACAAAACAAAAGGCTTAAAGGTCATGTTTAGTGAAATAATGGGTGAAAATTTCCCAAATCTAAGAAAAGAAATGAACATGGAACTTTTGCAGGCATATAGAACACCAAACAACTTTGATCAGAAGAGATCCTCATCACAACACATCATAGTTAAAATTCTAGAAACCCAACACAAAGTGAAAATACTAAAAGCAGTAAGAGAAAAACAGAAGGTGACCTACAAAGATAAGCCCATCAGGACAACTGCAGACTTCTCAATCCAGACTCTAAAACCAAGATCATGGAGCAATGTCATCCAAGCACTAAAAGAACATAAGTGCCAGCCAAGACTGGTATATCCAGCAAAATTATCTTTTAATTTAAAGGGAGGACCTAAAACTTTCCACGATATAGACAGCATAAAGGAATTTGCAGCCACTGAGCCAGTATTGCAGAGAATACTTAAAGGAAACTTCGAAAGTGAAAGGGAGGCCAGTGACACCAGTGACCCCAGAGGAAAAGCGACAACAGCTAGAGTACAATGATCTGAGAAAAAAGTTTGTTAGTAATCAGTGAAATATGAGTAAATAAGTTACGAAATTTGAAAATTCTGAAATAGCTAAATTTGCCTTCATATCTGTTACTTTTAAGTATATATATGTGGTATAGATTTAAGTTCATTTAATGTATCAGTGTGATACAGTTTTAACATAGCAATTCACTTATTAGGTCACTGATAAAAATTTATCGTAAGAAAACTGATTGATGTAAAGATAACCCTGTGAATGTATAAGTATGTACCTTCCAGTATTCAGCTAAGGCTAAGGCATTTGAAATTTAACTTTTTTTTTCTTCTTTCCCACATTTACTAGTCTTTTGAACTACATGTTGTAGTTATTTTCTAATGTGAACTGGTGGATAAGGCCAGGTTTAAGAATAGCAACAAAGATATAGCAAAATGTAGGAAAAAAAACCTTTTGGTATATATCCCAATAAAGGGATTGGTTGGATTCAGAGAAGAGGCATCAAGATTTAACTACTGCGACCCATTCGAAGAATAGGAAGCTGAGTTAGAGTGGTGACTTAAGTGAAATGATTTAGGTGTGGAAGATTAATATGTTAAGTACTGTATAGTTTCTCTGACTTGGGAAACCCAGTACCCAGACATTCTGTAGAACCACATGACAGCCGGAGTTGGAGGAAGGGATGGGGAGGGGGTGAGAAGGGATTGTAAAGTTGATATGATGCATATGTGCATGAAATACCCAAATTCATTATCCAAATTCATTGTAAATACTATGTATTACAAATGTATAATAATAAAAATAGTGGGAAAAATATTTCTTTTGATGTCCTTGTCCAAAACAATAATCCACTCAGCTCGTATCTTCTGCAGACTCCTTTCCTCCTTTAGACTCCTTTTGTGAGTTTTCATCTCTCATTAAAAAAAAAAAAATCTTTGCTTGAAATTTGACTTACATGGAAAAAATTAGCTTTAATTATTTAATGTTGATCATTGTTTTTCTGTCTGACCTCACTGGTTCCTTTTGACTCAGTTATATAACCACTTAACTTAGCAGTGGACAACAGCAATTCTCTTTGGAGCAGCAGTATCCAGTTGAGCAGTGTCTGTGACTATTTACAGAAAATTCTTGTGTTCCTAAACACTGAGGTTCTTTCTTTCTTCCTGGTAGTGAAGCTTGAAGGATTTTATTTTCCAGTGGAAACTTTGCTTAGGACTTTCTCTGTGCCAACTAACATGCTAGGAACATCTCATTCCTTCAGAGCCACTCTGAAGTAGATAAGATACAAATGAAGACCAGACTCTCAAAGATTGTTTTAACTTGTTCACAGTCATACATTGAGCAAGGAGAACTGGTCACCAGTTGGGCACTGAGCAGTTTCTGCAGAGAGGAAGTAGGGACCTCAAATCAGCTGCCCATGGGGTAGGTTAACGGACTCACATCACAGAAAAAGAATTTTCAAAACACACCAGTAAGAGGCATAGAAAAGATTTACTAGCAAAAGAAAGTACACATTCAGAAGGTAATGTGGCATGTATTATGGCCTGGAGCTGGGTGTATTTATGTAGTTCTGGGAGTGGGAATTTGAAACCTGTGAATTTATAAAAGCTCAGGATCAGTTTATAGGTGGGGGCTGATCCTATTCCTGGGTGAAAGGCCCATTTTCAGGAGAAAGGCCCATTTTATAGGTGAAAGTCAAGACCCAATCAGTTGTATTTTTTAAAACTTGCTGAGTACCCTGGAAGGGAAAATAGCAGTTGTAACTTTGGGTGACTCTGTATCCTGAAACTGTAGTTTTTGAAATACAGTTTTAGAGTTAAGATTTTACTTGTCTTCTTTCTGCTTATTTTTATCTCTTCTATCCTACCTCAGACTGCCATTAGAACTTCTTTTCTGACTTAAAGTACCTCACTTTTGCTTATTTACCTCATGTAGTTACTAAGTCTGTAGGATGAATCGTGCCACAATTTTCTAAGGATGTGTTAGAGCACTTGCTTATATAAGATTCGACACATTAGCTTGGATAATAAAAGAAATCCATTGGTTCATGCTAATGAAAATCTAGTGGATCCCCTACCATGGGCCCTACTGGAAGCCTGAATCTGGGCCCCAACACCTCAATTTATTGTCTACCTGTTATGAAAAGTACAAGAAAAACCCATAAAAATGGGAAAATGAGCTTGGCCAGCTAGCAAGGGCAGCCATTTCCCTGCAACCCCCAAAACCCTTGCAAGCACAGAGGTATTTCAGCCTACTGCATGGGTACAACAAAAGCCAGGAAATGCGCATTTGTTGATTCAGCCAGGCTTTGGCTTGCTAGCACCATCCAGATGTGTCTTGAAAGTGTATCGAAATGTCTGTTGTGCCAGAGGGGCATTCTGAGTGTGAGGAAGCAGAACAAATAATCTGAGATTTTTTAAAACCTTTTTTTCAAATTCTTGGCTTCAGATCTGGCGTAGCAGCCAAATCCAAGGGCTCAGATGATGGCATCATGGCTTTGTGGCTTTTTTCTGAAGCAGATATGGTGACCACAGGAAGTTCAGGGTTGGTAGCTCCACTGGAAAACTACAGCCAAGTTCATATCTACCAGAATCTGTTTGCAAAAGACTGGAGGGGGGGGGGGTCTTCTGAGTCATGTGCCCCCCTATTTGGTATGCCATACCTTAACCTCATTTGGATTGGGTTCCCCTTTAGCAAGATGAGTTCTATTATTGGATGATCAGGGAAGGGATTATGAGAAGGAGAAAGAGCTGTTTATGTCCACAGAAGGGTGGGAGGTTAATTAAGTCTAGTGTAGCAAATTGGCAGGCAGCTTATGGGTGCATAGAGGCCGGAGAAGCATTCTGTTTGCCTTACATGTTTTGAAAAAAATTAGAGCAAACTAGATTTTTTTTTTTGCTTTCACTTAGAAAAATCAAAAAATTTAAAAACAGTGGACCAGAATCCCACATTAGTAGACAGATTTGGTGGAAGTGAACAGTTCTCAAAATTGATCCAAATCTCTGAGATTTCAATGTGAGCCTTGCTGTGTGCAGGAGATGTTTTCCTGGGAAAGTAAGTAGAGTGGCATTCCCACCTTGACTGTTGGTTCTGTTTGGGTCTTGGCAGATTTAATTTTGTCCAGAGGTTCACTCTTCATATGTTGGCATTGCCACAGAATTGTGTGAAGAATAATAATGAGTTGTGCCGCTTTACAAAATATACTAGATTATTGAAACAGCCGAGACTTGTATGTGAGGGTAGAGGAATGAACTTTGGGATTTGCATCTAATAAGATTTCTTATAAGCACAGCAGATTCACTGCAGCTTGTTGCCTCACTTAAATATTCTTTGTATATGAGTGAATCTGTTTTTATCTTGTTTAGTGGGCATTTAGATGAAAATTTTTCTAATATCCTATAAAATGTATATACATATATTTTCCCACAGGGAAGTAACAACTCATAGGTAGAAATATCAAAGCTTTTGCATTCTGTGAATATACCTGATACATTTTGTTATATCAAAAATGATGTTAGGTAGGCTGTGCACAGCGCCCTGGAATTTGATTTATATTCACTGGGTGCATCTTTGGATTTCTTTATTCGGTAATAATTTATGTACATTGAGTGGGTAAGTGGAAGAAGGAGGAAAAAAAAAAAACTAGAGCATTTCTAGAGCATGAAGACCAAAAAATGCAGTGTGACTAGTTGGAGAAAGCAGATGTACTGTGTGCAGACATTGCCCATGGGAAAGATAATTTTGTTGGCAGAAAGAAGAGGGGTAAGATCTCAAGGAGAAAGAATTAACTTACCTCACACAAAACAGTTGCATAGGAATTGGAGGAAAGAGCTCAGTGCAGAGCAAGCAGAGTCGCTGCTCTAGTTTCCCATCGTCTCTAGAAAGCTGTCCGTCGTGACTCTGCAGACCATCTTCTAGGGAGCGCGACACCCAGAACCTGTAGTGTTTGCTAACAAGTTCCTTTCCACCCATTATGTTCCTCCTCCTTGTAAGAGTTGTGGGTGGTGGAAGTTGACTGTGGAAGTGACTTACCAACATAAAATCCTTCACAACTTACCTTTTCCAAATGTAAAGATTTTTTTGAGTACTTTCATTTATACATTTATTTGTTTTGCATTGATTTTAAACAGTAGTTTTAGACTGTAGGGTATCTTCACAATCTGTAATGAACATAAAAGTTGAATAAGTAATAAGAATGATATTTTTTTGGCCAAGCAGATACTGTGAGAATTTGATTTAATGTTCTGAACTTGGATCCTATTTTTAGTATAGTGTATCTATGAAGTACAGTATTCCCTTATAATCCTTTTTATTTCTGTACAGTTGGTAACAGGTTCTCCTGTTTATTTTTTTATGGTTTTAGTAATGTATGTCTCCAGAAACATCTTTTGATTTTTTTCTATTTTATTCTCTGTTTCTTTTACTTGTACCCAAGTCTTTCTTATTTTCTTTCTTCCACTTACTTTGGTTTAGTTTGCTTTTCTTTGTCTAGTTACTTAAGATGAAAGATTAACTATTGACCTTTCCTCTTTTTCAACATAGATATCTATAGATATACATTTCCCTCCGTGCACACTTTTTGCTGCACCTCGTAATTTGGTGTATTACTTTGTTTTCATTCCTCTCAGTGTTTTTAGTTTTACTGTAACTTCCTTGACTCATGATTATGCTGTTTAATTTTCACAAAGTATTTGTGATTCCCCACATTTGTTATTGATTTCTTACTTAAATACATTTTGGTTGAAAACATCTTCTTTGTTTGTTTGTTTGAGGCAGGGTCTCCCTGTGTACCTCAGACTGGTCTCAAACACGCAGTGGGGCCTGGCCTAGACCTGAACTTGTAATACCACCCCTGTCTTAGCCTCCTAAGTACCAGAATTACATACATGTGCCACACTGACTGGCAGAGAACGTGATTGTATGACTTCATCCTTCCAGATTTATTGAGACCCACGTTGTGACCTAACGTATCCTGGAGAATATTTATATGCAGTTGAAAAGAACGTGTTAGTAGAGTGTTCTGTATAGGTCTGTTAGGTCACTTGGTTTCTGGCATTATTTAAGTCTTGTATTCATCTTCAATAATGGATAGTTATTCTAGCATTATTAAAAATTATGTGTGAAGTCTCAATATTATTGTTGAATTTTCTTTTTTCCCCTTCAGTTCTGTCTTCATATAATTTAATGCTGTGTTGTTAGATAACGTATAAGTTTATACTCATATGTCTTCTTGACGGAATGAACATTTTGACATGAAAATGGATCTTTCTGTCCTCAGATGTATTTTGTCTGTTACTAGTATAGCTAGTCCAGCTCTCTTTTGCCTGCCTCCCTCCCTCCCTCCCTTCCTTTTGGTGATACTGTGGATTGAGCCTAGAGTCTTCATACTGAGCTATATATTCCTAGCCTTTATTTGATTTTTGATTTTGAGACAGAGTTTTGCTGAGTTGTTAATTTCCACAGCCGGGGCTTAAACTTGTAATCCTCTTGCTTCAGCCTCCCGAGTGCTGGCTGGTTTTACAAGCTTATGCGATCTTTGTTTGTTTCTATTTTTAGCTGATTTGTACATTTTAATCTACAGTGTGTCCCTTGTAAGTTACATTTACTTAGATCATATTTTTTTATCCTCTTTGAAAATCTTTGCCTTTGATTGGAGTATTTAATCTCTTTACACTTAATCGCTGATAATAAGCAATTTGCTATTTATTTTTGATGAATCATGTGTTTTTGTTCTTTATTTTCTTACTATTAAGGTCTTTTTGGTTAAATGGATTCTTGGTAGTATACCATTTTAATTCCTTGTTGTGCTGTTGTTTACCGTCTTGGATAGCTGTGAAGTCAATTATGGTTTTTGTTTGTTTGTTTGTTTGGTTGGTTTTTTGTCAAAGGCTTCCATAGGACAGGCTCAGAGTAAGGCCAAATAAAGATAGCCTTGTAAGTGGGCTTTCTCAGGGAACCACCAGCCCAGGCATATAATGATGGTTTTCAGGATTTGGGGTTTAAAGTATCCTGAGCCCATTTTGCTCCCTCTGATGGCTTCAGGCCACTCATCTCATGCTGTTGGTTTTCACAAAGACTGTAGAGCTAGGTAAGAGGGTCTAGGAACAGGGCAAATGAAAATGCCATGAAGCTTGCTGCTTTTAGCAGGATTTAGCCATTTCTCTCGAATAGAGGCTTCCTGCATTATTATGGTTCTGGTAATTTCAGTTCTCAGTAAGTTGGTACTGATATTTTTGCCAGTTTCTTGTTGCTTTTATAATTGAGGAAATTTTCAGATTTTCTTAAAGTATTTCTGCTGATGGCCAAGGTAGAATAGTATTAAGCCTGGAGCCAAGTTCTTCCTTTTCAACCTCGGATATTTTGGTTTGGGGCTGGCCGCTGGACAAAATCTAAGCTTGTATTTCCTTTACTCAAATGTGAATCCATTAATATCTACTTCTCAGAATAGGTACTGAGATAATGGATTTAACAATGAACTAGATTAAAATCTGTAAATCACTCTCAAAAGGAAGGATACTGTGAGTTGGAGAGTTGTTGTCAACTTGAGGCAATCAGGAACCACGGCTGGATTAGGGTTTAGTAACCACTCCTAGATTAGGCAGTTAGGAACCAACCTGGATTAGAGTGTGAGTGATTTGTGGGCCAGTGAATGAGGGAAGAACACCCACCTGGTTGTGGGAGGTTCAACTGGGAACTCAACTGTATAAAGGAAGGAAGAAGGAAGACTGCTTCAGCTTTTGCCTGTGGGGAAAGGTGGGACTTGATGGGACATGGCTTCCTGTTTGTGATGTGAGGAGCTGCCTCCACCTTTGCCTCTCCCATGTACTTCCATTGCTGCTGGCCGCCCAAGAATGGACTGTGACCTTCTGAAACTGTGAACTGAAGTAAACCTTCCCTCCTCAAAATGTGTGGATGCCAGGTATTGAGCCACAGCAATGAAAAAGTAACTAAGACAGGTACATAGATGTTTGCTTTATTTATGGGAGCAAAGCCACATTGAATAATTTTGGGAATAAGGAGTCAATTAAAGGAGTTAGGTTTTACATAAATATGAGAAGAATTAGGGAGCTGAAGGTGTGGGCAGAATCACAGGAGCAGGGAAAGAATCATTACATGCCTGCTGATACATTGACAGAAGTGGGTACGTTGAAGTTTAGGGAAGCCAAGCAGCCAAGTACTTCCAGCTATTGAAATGGGACAATGAAGGTAAAGCTTGTGGAGAGGTCAGTGGAAAGGTGAGTCTCTTTGTAATTAACAGCCAGGCCTGGAGTCCACAGCAAAGGTCTAGTGAGACCTGGAGTTGCTGTTGATCAGTAGGACCGTGAGTTGGAAATACAAACTCAGCTGAGATGAGGAGAAGGTTGTAGGGCTGCAGTTCTGCATCTTACTTAACCCCATATTTGACCTTGACAGTTTTGCTATGTGAAGGCTGTTGCTTCACTTCTGACTGTCAGATACCTTACTGTCTGGCCAGCTCTAACATGACAACTGAAGGGAAGGGGATTTTAGAAAATATAGTTTCTAACTTGAGCAAGTTGACATAACATAATCCAGCCCTGCAAGTAAGCAAGAATTTGGCCCTTTAACTTAGTTGTTTACTTATTTGGGAAACAGAAGATTAAGAGTATTTTATTGATTGTGTCCATATTTAAAGAAGAGTTCTGACATGGGAAAACTTTAAAATTTTAATTTCTCAGAAGGGATCTAAATATTGAAGCTTTCTTAAAGCATTACAAATTTGTGCTTTATTTAATAAGTAAATTCTTTGGAGGTAATATATTGAATAAATTTTTGTAAATTGAACATTTTCTAATTACTTGTTAAAGTGTCAAACCTGATTATTTCCCATTGGTTTTTGGTTGACATTGCACAGTTTTTTTAATCTTGGTTTCTTGGATTTTATTAGCATGGCATTATCAAGGTCACTGACTGATGGGGTACAATAGATGAGAAAATAAGATCTTTGTGGATTAAATAAAAGCACGAGGTGCATGTAATTCTGAGACAAGAAAGAGCAAGCATAGTTCTCTCTGTACTGGGGAAAGCCCACTGGATCTGCTGTATTCTCGTTATTGATGAAACAAACACATTTTGATCTATCAGTCCCTGCTACCCACATGTTAAGTCTTTCCAGTAAAGAGATCATATTCATAGGCCATAGCTAGCTATATTTAAAGCCATTCATGTATTAAGTTTGTAGTGACCCATGACATTTTCCAGGAGCTATGTGTCTTCACAGTTCAAAAGAATAGGGTAAAACTCTCAGATACCCACTCTCCTCCCCATTATCTTTCCATTTTTGATAGTGGTACAAATCTGTGCTTGTAGAGATGTGCAGTATTATTTCAAGTTTCCTGTTTTCACAGGGAGGAGGAGCTATCATTGATTTTTCCCTTGGATTCTCTACTACAGTAATATTCATGAGGCCCCTGCAAGCAGCTTGATATATCTAATTCAGTTGTATACTTAAAAACTAGAGAACTACTAGGTACCTTTTTTTTTCCTTTTGGTACTGAACATAAAGCCTAGAGCCTTCACACTGAACTGTCTCTGCAGCTTATTATTTTAGTTTTGATTCTGAGACCAGTCAAACTTGGGATGCTCCTGCCTCAGCCTCACAGACTGCTGGGATTAAACTCCCGTACTACTGGGCCCAGCTTGGATTGACTTTTCGAAAGACTCTTGCTCATCACAGTTGTGTACTGGGTTCTCAAGGATTAGCCTTCACTTGGAGATAACTCTAAAATACAGATTTTCTTTTTTTTCAAAATACAAGTATCACATAAATGGTTCCATTTACTTCTTTGGGGAAGAGTTATGCTACATATGGGTTGTTATCGCAGGATTCTTCCTAAGTGACACTGACCTCTTTTTCTTTAAAAGGCTGCGGGTCTGTGAAGTGACTCAAGGATGACATCTGGGTGAGAGACAGTGTCTTAGCAGAGACACAAGCATCCGGTCTCTAAACCAGAATTTATTGTTTAATGAACATAGCTAGTAATCTGTCTAATTTAGTCTTAAAGTTTCATAATCAGTCAGTCACCACTTAGGATACTTGCTAGCCCAACCATTCTTTTTTTTGTTTGTTTATTTTTGAGGCAGTATCTTGCTCTGTAGTCCAGGCTGTTCTGGAACTCACTATGGAGCCCAGGCTGGCCTTGCACTCACAACAATTCTCCTGCCTCAGCTTCCTGAAAGCTGGGATTACAGGCGTGTGCCACTATGTCCAGCTCAACCATTCTAGTTATTACTTTGGCAGTTCTTATTTCAATTAAGTCAGCTCATCTTACCCCCCAGGGCTGTCTGGTGTCAGCAACTGTCTGCCATGCTAGGTTCTAATCATCTTCATTGAAATCAGGAAGCTCACTTCAGCAGGAAGACTGGGGCTTTTTCCCAGTTTATGAAGGACATTAACTGCAGCACTTCTCCAGGATGCTGATTCTCTCACATACAGTGTATTTCTCAAAGCCAAAGGGAAGGATGGGGTTCCCCTGGCCTTTCTAGAGGAACAATACTGAGGGCAGATGAGCAGGTTGTAAATGATAAATTGCCAAAGTCTTTTTATTCTAAGTTGTTGGGCTCTTTCCTTCACTTTACACCAAGGAATTTCTGGTATCTCAACTTTGTTTAGTTTAGGCACATTTGAATCCAGGTTTTAGTCTAGTAGTTGAGCAGATAATTTAGAACCTCGCCTAACTGCTTGACTTAACACTGTGAATCAGAAATTTCTGGCAAGTTTCTAAATTCAGACTGCTTTAAATTACACTCTCATTTCTTTCAAGCTTAGTACCCTTAGAATCTCTTTTACCATGTGATCCCAAGGCTTCCTTCTATAAATTAACAAAGCATGCAGTTATTTTTGCAGTATTATATATGTGTCTGGGCCATGAGGAATGGAGAGGTATAGTCATCGTACTCTAATGTGACTTTAAGCAAGGTAGCATCGGCCTTACTGGAGAGGGGAGTGCTGCCACCTCTGCTAGAGGATCCTCAGGAGTTTCTGTACTCCTGGTGTCTGGATCATCCCAGGTGTTGTTGTTCTTCCACAGTTAATGTGCCTTCTTTCTTCTTCATTCTTCTTCTGACAGGGTCTTGTTCTGTAATCCAGGCTGGTCATGAACTCTACAGTCCAGGCTGACCTTGAATTTTCTGCAATCCTCCTGCCTTCGCCTTTCAAGTGCTGAGATTATAGGCATGTGCCTGGCTAATGCGTTGCTGGGGAATCAAACTCAGAACCTTTCACTTGCTAGGCAAATGCTCTAACTGTTGTGCTATTCTTTCAGCTCCAATGCCCTGTTCTTCTCTTTGGTATTTGGGACTTAGAATTGTTTTTTCTTAGAAAGTGTCTCATAACTTAGGTTCCAGCGTTTTCTGAGTGGACCTGAGATATTACCCATGCTGTGCCACAAATGCAAAAAAAAAAAAAAAAAAAACCCCATTAAATATACTTTGAAAGGCCCCCCTCCTTCTATAAAATGCTTAACAAAAACTAGACAGCTTTAGAATTACAGATGTACCTAACCTAAAGCAAACCAAATGTATACATTTAGTTTGCCAGTTTACATATATGAGGGACTCCAAAGTCTCTTCTAACTTAGCAAAGGACAGATTTCCTGATCTCTGCATCCATTTTAGCAGTGGCTACCTTAGGGGCCCTGGCAGTGACGCTGCTGTTTATGTTAAGGTGAAAAGCACACAACTGCTGCAACTACACATGCTGTTGGCTGTGTGTTGAGAGGTATCCAGAATGGTTGGCAGGTGTGGATAGGAGAGAGTCAAGAATGAGTGGTAACAGGTGCAGCATTGGCTTACATGACAATGTGACTGAATTGTGGACCCAGGCGGAACGGTACCCAAACCTGTGCGGTGAATGCACTATATGGAACCAGAGTTGTAGTTATGAGGTGAGACACACTTTGACCAAGAGATAGGTTTTTAATAATGCCTAGTAAAATGTATCCTCTCTCTTCTTCTATATATTTTATAAATCTCTGGGCCGGAGGAATGGCACAGTGGTTAGAGCACTTGCCTTGCAAGCGCAAGGCTCTGAGTTCAGTTCCCCAGCATCACATAGAGCTGGGCATAGTAGCACATACCTGTAATCCCACCACTCAGGAGTTCTAATGCAGGAGGATTGTCCTGAGTCCAGCACAAACCTGGGCTACCAGAGCAAGACCCTGTCTCAAAAATAAATAAATAAATAAATAAATAAATTCATAAATAAATTTTATAAATCTCAGCCTGAGAGTTCCTGGCTACTTAATCATATCATTTAACCAAAAAGAAGCATGCTTTTCATTGCTCTCAGGTAGACGTGAATTAAAAACATTACTCTCACAAGTGGTCACAGTGGTAATGACCAAAATGGAACTAAACGGGTCTTCCTGATACCGAAAAGGAGGTCTTTCCTCAGGTCCTTTCCTTGGGGTTTCCAGGAGCTCAGCAAAGAGGACGCGCTGATTCATCCTTGTTTTCTCTTTTACTTGCACGATATTTCTTTTCCATTTGGACACTTATACAGCCCGTGTCCTAGCTGAATGAAATAGGCAAGTATTTGCAAATATTGGAAATAAAAAATTTGGATCAGATGATGGGACAAAAGATGTATATGTATATAAAAATAGTAGTTGGTCACAATTAAGCCTTTTTGTTATTTTTGTCATTTCTAGGCAGAAGAAATCCTTAGGCAAGAGCTGGAGAAAAGAGAAACACCAACTTTATATTGCTTGCTTGGAGATGTCCTTCGAGACCATTCCTGCTATGACAAAGCGTGGGAGTTGTCTGGGCACCACAGTGCTCGGGCCCAGCGTTCCAAAGCCCTGCTTCATCTTCAGAACAAGGAGTTTCAAGAATGTGTGGAGTGTTTTGAACGTTCGGTCAAGATTAATCCCATGCAGGTCAGCTAGTTCACAAAACCCCACCTGCTCTCAGCGCGTGCTTTTTCCTTTGGACTTGAATCTTGTTGCGTGAGTAACCATTTTGCTCTAATGACTGATGAGCTTGTCCTTGACGGCTGAGAACATTAGTCACTCCTCTGGTTCTTGCTTTTGACCAAGAAATAGGCAGGTAGGTTCTCTCTTACTTCCTGTTGCTTTAACATTTCTGTCTCCTTTTGTTATTTTCTTACCTGTTTTAAATGTAATGCAACTATTAAACTTAGGTACCATTTTGAGCAGGTATATTAGGAAGGAAGTGAATGAGTCAAAATTATGATAGTGTAGGTCTCTACACACCATTATTAAAGTGAGCAATGAAAAAAAGACTCCCCCCACCACCATATTTATTAATATATATATGCAGTACATAATATTTGAACATGAGTATTTTGTGCACATGTATATCACATCAGCATTATAATCCCCTCCCGTTTTTGGCCTTTTCTCACCCTCCTCATCCCCCAGTAACTGCCACTATCACACCCATTTGGTTCTATAGAATGCCTGTATTCTGGGTTTCCCAAATCAGAGAAACTGTACAATATTTAACATATTTATCCTTTCACATCTGATGCACTTCCCCACTCAAATCACCACTTATTAGCTCAGCTTCCCACCCCTAGAATGGGCTGCAGTGGTCTTATCTTGATGCCTCTTCTCTGGGTCCAGCAGGACCTTTTTTGGGGGCGATTTGTCAAGAGGTTTTTTTTTTTTTTTTTGTATTGTGCTATATCTTTGTTGAGATTCTTTAACATGGCTTCACCCACCAGTCCACATAAGAACTATAACAGAGAAACTCATAAGGCTGGAAAATGTGAGAAAGAAAAAGAAGTTAAATTTCATATTCATTAGCTGAGTATTGAAAAGTAAAGGTTTGTACATTCAGAAAACATTCAGGTTATCAGTATATCAATCAGTTTTCTTAGGATAAACTTACATCCAAGACTGATGGATTGAATTGCTACACATTAAGTGAACGTAAGTCTGTATTAAATTGCTACATTAAATGAACTTTAATCTATATCACATAAGTATATTATGCTTAAAGCAATAGATATAGTGGCATGCATAGGTATTTCACATTTTTTTGACTTTCATAAATTATTTACTCACATTTCACTAATTACTAACATTTTTCAATATTTGGTTTATTATTTTATCTATCTAACCATCCCTAAGTTCATGCATACTTATTCTTTAAACTTTTTATACCAATTCCCCATGTTGAATATAATTACTGTGTTTTGCAGACTAATAATACTATTAAAGTAATAATTAGGGGGAAGTTTCACAGATTTTATGATACAGCTGGTACTGTTTTAGAAGGATACCGATGAAATTATTTAAATACCAATCTATATTTTTGTTACACCTTCTCTTTAGATGTTTCCTTTCTTCCATGTATTTTGGTGCTGCTTGTCTCTCTTCCTCTCTGAAAGATTCTGTCAAGTATTTTCTGCAATGCTATCTTGCTCATAAAAAATTTTTACTTCTTCAATATTTAGGGATAATTTGGCTGGATACTAAAACCTGGGTTGACACTTGCTTTCTTTTTAAGCTTGAAAGATTTTGCTCCAGGCTATTCTGGCCTTTAAAGTTTGCATTGAGAAATCTGTGATAATTTGAATGGGTTTGCCTTGGTAGAATAATGTCTGTTTTTCTCTTGTTGCTTTTAATATTCTCTGTTTATTTTGTATTTCTGAGGTTTTGATTATGATATGTTGGGCAAGTCTCATTGCTGGTTGAGGTTATTTGGTGTTCTATAAGCGTCTTGTACCTGAAAATTAATTTCTTTTTCTAGGTTTTGGAAATTTTCTTGCATTATTTCAGTGAATAAACTCTTTATACTTTTGGTACTGTCTTCTCTTTCTCCCACACCCATAATTCTGAGATTGGTTCTTTTTGAATCGTCCATCAGCTGTTGTGTCCAGCTACTTTGCTCATTTCTAATTTGAGTCATGCCTCAGCCTTGTCTTTAAGGACTGAAATTCTGTCCTCACAGTGTTCGAGTCAATTTTCCGTGCTTTTGAAATTATTTTTTCATATTGTTACTTTGCTGCCGGCAGCTCAAGGCCATGCTGGATGGCTGCTGTTCTCTGCTTCTAATATGTCTTTATTTCTGACCTTCCCTGTGGCCTCCTTTCAGTTGTTGGGTTGCTCCTTTTCAAAATTTCCACTTGTCTATTAAAATAATCCTTCATATCTTGCATTTCTTTATTTACCTCAGCCAACTTTTTGATGGCATCTGTATGCTCAGTGAGCTTTGTCTCTATTGGGACCACTATTCGATGAGTAAGTTTCTCTTTAAGCCTGCTGATCAATGCTTGCATTTCCTTGAAAATACCATGTTTGAATTGGTTGTTCAAGTCATTTCTTTGATTTTGACTTCCTTCCTTATGAATTCCACTATTTCAGGGCCCATTACTTTAGTTTCTGGGGCCTCAGGCTTTTTCTGTGATGGTCCTGTTTCCTTGTCTTCTTCCCATGTTTCTGTTGTTGGGGGACTTCACTTTAAAGGCCTAGCTGAGAGGTTTTTTAAAAATGGGTATGAGGGTGTGTGGTTGGAGCTGAAATTCCTCTGATTTCTGTGATGGGAGTAGGCTGTGAGGGAGGACCTAAAAATCGAATGGCTTCTGAGGTATCATGTTTATTCCCAGCCCCCTTAGCAAAGCTCTCCTGACTGTGGTGGCTTCCCTCCTCTGAGGGCGGGGCCCTTGCCCTCAAAGGTCTTCCCTCTACACCCAAGACGTTCAAGACATTCTGGACGTCCGCAGCCTTTCTTTTCTCTCCACAACTATCTTTTCTGTCAGTTTCTGCCTAGGCACTGTTTAGAGTCATCCCAAAAGCCCTGATACGCTCTTCTGAGCTTTCTTTTACTCTAAACAGCTCAGTCTTGGGGTCTTTTTAAAAATGGCTCCTGCTTAACGTCACTGCCTGTTATCACTATAGAGTGCTGCTTCTGATCTCTGCTCCAGGAGGCCTTTTTTAGGGGAAGCTCACATTGCATTTGTAGTATTCACTACCCTCAGGCTCGTTTTTTGGAGGCTGGGGCTACCAGCTGCTGTCAGTTTCCACATCTCCCAGATCCGTGCTTACCTGGGTCAGAGGTTCCGAGTTTCCAGGCTTTCCTTTGTCTGTGGTTGCCGGCAGCTCAGGGCCATGCTGTATGGCTGCTGTTCGCCTCTGCTTCCCATACTGATTTCTCACCTTCCTGTGGCCTCCTTTCAGCTGTTGGGTTGCTCCTTTCTCTCCTACCTCAGTCAGAGGTTCCAAGGTTCCGGGGTTCCGAGCTGGCTTCCCTCCATCTGCAGATGCCTGCCGCTGCTGCTTGCATTTGGCCTGGGGAAGCTTCCTAGACTGCTGTTAATACCACTTCCAGTTTGTTTTCGGGGTTTCTGATCTTCCCCTGGCTTCCTTTCAATTATTGAGATTTGAGATGCCCCTCCCTATCAACTTTTTAAGTGGGTCCATGGGGAGACATTGTGCAGCTCTGTTACTGGGCTGTCATCTTTTTTTTTTTTTTTTTTTTTTGAGACAGGGTCTCACTGTGTAGTTCAGGTTAGTCCTGAACTCACTGTGTAACCCAGGCTGTCCTTGAATGAATAGCAATCCTCCTGCCTCAACCTCCGCCTCCTTTGTGCTGAGATTACCCCACCCAGCATCACCACACCCAGCTTATGTGGTGCTGAAGAATTGAACTCAGGGCCTTGAGCTTGCTAGGCAAGTGTTTGCTTGAACTGCTGAGCTATTCCTCCAGTCCTGTGGTTGCTATCTGGACTAGAAGTCAAGAAAGACCTTTATATAAGAAGGCTCAGTTATATTAATGGAATGGGTTGTTGATAATTTAAGAAAAAATATATATTTATATCCACACAAATAAGTTTGATTTTTAAAAAATATTTTAGGTTTGAAAAAGAAATACAAAAAGGATCTGAGTCTCTGAAATGAGGAAGATGATACACAGGAGAGAATCAAGTTTTGGGGGAAGAGTTTGATCGTGCTTTGGACTTTCTAAGGGTATTCAGCGAGCAGAATGGTTTTTGTCAGAAGTGATCAGATTTAGCTGCCTTCTCATTTCACTGATCCAAAATGCACACGTAGCTCCTGACAGACATGCTGTCTAACTTGGTTTCATTCTAGTTAATATGTGCTTTTATAATTAGGCACTGATGTTTACCAAGCACTTACTGTGAGCCAGGTACCTCTTTGGTTTTTTCCCAGTAATTGAATCTAGATGATTTAGCACCACAGCTGACAATCCCCCTTTTTAAAATTGTGGTAAAACCCACACAACATAATTTACCATCTGACCCACTTCTAAGTGTGTAATTCAGTAATGTTAAGTACATTCATATAGTTGGGCAGCCAATTTGTAGCACTTTTTCATCTTGCAAAACTAATACTCAGTATCCATGAAATAGCTGTCCATTTCCTCCTCCTCCAGCCCCTCGTCTTCATCATTTACTTTCAGTCTGATGAATTTAACCACCCTTCTACTCTTTATACCTCTTAAAAGCAGAATTTCATCAAATTTCTCCTTTGGTGACTGGCTAAGTCAATTAATGTCTTAAAGGCCCAGTCATGTTGCAGTATGTACCAGAACCTCCATCCTTTTCACCTATCCACAAATGCTGTGTGGCTGGGTAATATTCCATTGTGTGCACATAGCTATTGTGAATAGTGCTACTATGAATGTGGGTGTGCAGGAATGGTCATTTTGTTAACTGAGTAAACTCAGGAAGTTTCTTTTACATGTAAACAAGTGAGAAATGCATTTTGTTTTATTTTTGTCTTTGTTTTGTTTTGTTTTTCCAGACAGAGTCTCTCATTAGGTAGTTCAGGTTGGCCTTGAACTCACTACTTAGCCCAGACTGGCCTTCAACTCATAAGCCTCCTGCCTCAGTCTCCTAAATTCTGGAATTGCAGGCATGTGCCACCAGACCTGCTATGAAGTTTCTTTTTTTGTGTGAGAGCTTACTGTCTGCTCCCCTCAATGAGTACCGAATGCAGCTGGAACCTTTTAAATTGGGTGGCTAGTGAGAAGCCTGGAAGGGAGAGTAGGGCAAGTGTAATACCGGATATCTACAGGGACTACTGAGCACAAGTTGGCAGCACGGATGCTTCGGCATACTGAGGAGTTGATTTCTAGTGATAGCTTGTATTATCTCAGTAGTTTTCAACTAGACAATTTTGACCCCCTAGAAGACATTTGATAACTTCTGTAGATGTTTTTGGCTTTTCCAGTGGGGCAGTGAGCGTGTGTGCTACCAGCTGCTAGTGGGGAAGAGTCCAGGGATGCTGCTAAGTGCTCCATAGTTCACAGGCCAGCTCCCACAATAATGAACTGTCCAGCCAGTTAATGTAAATAGCGCCATGGTTATGAAACAATGCCTTTGCACAAACACTTGCTCTAACTTGATATTAAAACATTAGTTTTTGGTAGACAATGGAACCCACCCATTATTGTATTGTTAATAATTTTACTTTTCTTTTTTGTTTTTTCTTAAGTTTTTTTTCCAGAAAACTGTAGCATATCTTTCTTATTTTTGTAGCCTCTGCCTGATGTTTACCTGTCCACAAATGCTGTACGAATTACATATGGGGCATAGGGAGAAGAAGAAAATGCATTTCCTCTTTTATCCTGCCAAATCTCAGTTAAACCAGTGGCAGACATCTCACAGAATGACTTGTTCGCTCAAGCTCTCGTCTGTTCTTAACATGTCGAAATTGTCAGTTTCCTCTGGCCTCACTGGCTGTTCCTTCTCTGTCTCCTTACTGGTTCCGGCAGGCATCTTTGGCTGTCTCTGTTGGTTTGTAAGGGCATCGTTGGCTATCACTTCCTGGATTTCATCTGGTCCCGTGACTTTAAGTACCATCAGCAGTTAACAGCTACCCAAATTTTATTTTCAGTCCTGACTTCTTTTCCACTTTTCTAATTGCTTACTTAATCTTCCTGTTTGTTACTCTACTTAACATTCCCAATATCTAAAATGTTTCCCACCTTCTAGCATCAGTTCTCCCCAAGCCATCCCCATTCCTGTAAGTTGCAGCCCTGGGGAGTCGTCCGTGGTTGTTCCCCTTGTGCCTCATACGCAGTCCATCAGCAAATCCTACATATCTGCCTTGTACATATGTCCTGAATGGAACTGCTTCTTGCCACCAGCCACCATCCTGGTCCACATCCACATCCTCCCCCCGTGATTAATTATATTACTTCTTTTACTGATCTTCCTGCCTCTTTCCTGTCCTAATCTTCCCGTTATTAGTGAACATCCAAATTAATCTTTTCAGATTAGGTCAGATGGGTCCACTCCACTCTCCATTCCGTTGCACCACTGATAATACCCCAAGCCTCTTAGCAGTTCTGCAGGCTTTCCCCGTTAAGACTTCTATCCCCTTCTCTCCATCTTGTTTCCTGCCCTCCCCCTCCTCTTCCATATGCTCCTCTTACTAAATCAGACCCATTCTGGTCTTGGAGTCTTACCTCTGTGCTTCCTGTGCTTAGAATATATTTTCAGATATCTACATCCTGTGTTCCCTTTCCTCATTTAGTCTTTGCTCAAATGCCACTTTTTCAGAGAGGCCTTTTTGCTCATTTTATCTAAAAATCACACATCAACCGTAGACTGCTTATTTCTTTCCCTTCTTTTATTTTATCCACAGTACTTAGCACCTTTATGCATTAAATTTTGCTTACCTACAAAAATCTATTTCTTTTCTGCTAGAATTTGAGTGCTGTGAAGGTAGGAATTTTCCTTTGTATGGCTCATTTATATTTTTCTAGTTCCTTTAACAGATGAGTTAGTCAATAATAAATGACAAATGAGTAAGTAAATAACATGTTTAACCTTTTATTCAGTCAAATATATTCTGATTGTCTGCTGTGCTTATAGTACTAATCAAAAGATGAGCAGCCGATCATCTGATAGAGTCTTATGAAATGAACACAAACCAAACTAGCTCACAGTATGATACCTGAAGAAATTCTCTTTATTTAGAAACAAAGGATAGAAGGGTAAAAGCTCCCATTATGTGGGAGGGATTTCCAAGTGGGTTGCCCTGTAAGTGAGTTTTTATAAAGCATTAATTAACACAGAGAGACTAAAGAGCACATTTCTACCTTTCACAGACAGCGAAGACAGGATGCTAGATTTGGCTTTGAGAGACAACCTCTGGTTGGATATGTAAAGGATGGCAGGGCTCTGGGCAGCCGGGAGGGGAAGAGTCTGAGTAAAGTCTTAGAGAAAAAAAGTATGCCTGTGGGCGGCAGAAGGGAGCACGTGCGTGCGTGCGTGCGTGTGTGTGTGTGTGTGTGTGTGTGTGTGTGTGTCTGTACATGCAGGTTATGAAGATTTCCTTGATGAGCCAGTTTTCTTTAGAGTGAGAAGAAGAAAGCAGTAGCAGTGACGGAGTGTTAAATATGAGGCTAAACCATTTAGCATTTTCTTTGTCTGTAGTCTCTGCAGGGAAGTATTATTTGGGCCTTATTTCAAATGAAGGAGTTGGGTGGGCAAGAGGGTAATTCAGGAGTGTTGCTGAGGCAGCACGGGCTGGAGAGGCTAGGTGTAGGCAGAGTTAGGAGAGTGCAGTAATGGTCTCGTTTTTGCACTGGGGGAGGGACACTGGGAGGGTAGGAAGATGTGAGCGAAGTTCCAGGTGAGAGCTTGACAGGGCTTGATGTCTTCATTATATAATTTAGAGCTAATTGCTCAGATAGACAGAGAAATGACAATTGCTCAAAGCAGAATCACAGTACAGACAGAAGATATTATGTGAAGATATTTTGCAGTTGCCATATGAATCCAATTGACAGACTGTAAGCCAGACCAAAATATGCAGGCATTTGGTGCTCTGGTTGCATAGAACTACTACACGATGCAAACTGCAACACCGCAGACTTATTTTAACTTGTGATCCAAGTTTGAACTGTCTCTGAGGGAGGAGCAGTCCTATATGCTATACTGTCTCCTTGAAAGTCATACAATAAAGGGGGCATAGAAAAACAAAAATTTAAAACTCCATCCTTTTTTTCCCAGACATATCCAAACAGGGTTAGTAATAAATTTAGGCAAACTGAGAGAGTTACTTGAATAACTTTGATGTGAAAATAGTCTGGTGTTATACCTGGGATAGGCTATAAAACTAAGTGTGTTCATTGTCTATGGTGAATCTGTCAGAGAACAAGATACGTGTGCTATAGGCATTTGTGCTTTTGAGATGACCCGCTGTTGCGCTCCATTTTCCCAATGCCTGTCCCTTAGGTAGCTGTTATTCCCATCACCGTCCACACTTACAGAAAGGAAACCAGATAAGCTGCTTAGGTATCAAACCAGTATGTACAGTACTGAGAAAGGAATATGTTGTTTCCTATCAATTTTTCTATCCTGACCCAACACTCATGTTTTTCCTTTATTTTTGTCACTCTCTTTCTCATCTTAAAATTTATTTTCCTGAACTCCCTTCTTTGGTCAACTGGTCAGTCATCTTTGCAGGTCATGTGGTATCACTGGCAGTGTGTTCATTTAAAGACTTCTATATGCAGAGGTGATGTAGGGTACAGAGGAGGTGAACAGTCGCTGTGCCTTGACCGAGGTGAGGTAGGAGCTGGGTGTTGAATGGATGACTGGATGTGCATAGGTGTGTCGGAGGGGGAGTTGCTAGCTGGGGTGAGCTGGGAAAGGCACAGATTTGAGAGTTCACTAACTATTTGTGGTTGCATTTGTGCTTTTGAGATCACCAGCTGCCCCCATGTGTGCCTCGTGTCCTCAGAGCCAATCTAGTTTGGTGTTTGTCCAGATATTTTGTTATTAAATAAAGTTCTATTCCCATAGTAACATTAAAAGAAGACATCCCCTTATTTTGTCCATCTTCCCCCATAGTCTCCTCTAGTACTGTGTGTTACGGTTTAATCCATAATGTCCTTCCAGTGGCTGATGTGCCTAGCGGTAAAGTGATTATAGGGTGCTGTGCTTAGCAGTGGAGGCATCCATTGATGAATTCAGTAGCAGAAAGCACTGATGGGAGGTGGGGCTCAGTTGGAGATGGGTCACTAGGGCTGTGACCAGCATGGTTGTTGTCCTCAGTTCCTCCCTTCTCTTCACGTTTCTGGCCTGCATATGAACAGCTTTTCTCCACCATGCCCATCCATCATGCATTTTTTGCCTTGGGGCCGTCTGATCATGGGTTGAATCCATGAGCCAAAATAAACTTCTCCTCTTTTAAGTTGCAGTTGTCAGGTATTGTGTCCCAGGGACAGGAAATCCAACTCATCCATGCTTAACGCGTGTATAGTGGATGGAGACCTTGCTTTGTAGTGTGCTTAAACTTGAAGAATGATAAGTAATTGGGTGTGTGTGCGTGTGTGCACACGTGCGCATGTGGGTCTTTGCTTTTCAGCTCAGCTAAATATCCTTTTCAAGAACAATGTGCAGGATGCTTGCTGGTAAAACCAATTATGCTTGCTTCCAATGCTTAACTCCTTCAGGTCTTGGCTGGTGGTGGGCTAAATACTTAGCCAATGTCTCTCTGAGCCCTAGAAGAGACATTTGTTCCATGCTGTGGTCCATGAGGTGCATGAAGTTGTTTGGCTACCAGTTGGCAGGATTAGTGAAAATGTAGGAGCTTGTGGGCTGGATTCATGAGGCGGGAGCCAAAGCAGCCCTGCGTGGATAAGGATAAGGCACATAGAATAGTCCCAGTTCTCTTACTGAAGGGCACTGGCCACTTATTTATGCCCTGAATTTACCATTATTTTTATACTATATCATTGGTAACTTTTAATAGTTTACAATAAACCTCTTTGGCAGCAGTCATCTCAAAAAAAATCTAAGTGTAATTTTATGGACTAATTCAAAACTCAGTTTATATTTGCCAGGAGAGTTAACAAACGAATGTGTAATTGCACACAATGTAGTTGGCAACTGTTCTCTACCTCTGGGACTGTTACTGACCGCATGAAAACCAAAAGACCCATTGGCTGAAGAAACATTAACATTTGCATCAAAAGTTAGTGGGTTTTTTTTTTTTTGGAAGCCATGTTCAAAGATAGTAGTTTAACAGGCAGCTGTGGAAAGTGAAGTTTGATGCCATTCTTTAATACTTGAATTTTTATCTAGAACAAATGAGAGCCCACAAAATTAGTTTATTAAGATTAGTCAAAACCAGATTTTTCTCTTGTGTGTATATGAACGATGAGGTCATAGCTGTTAATGTACTAGCTCTTTTAATAGTACTCATAAACAGTTGAACTTGCCAGTTTTATATCAGTGACATCAGATGCCCCAAATAGAAAATCCATTAGTTTATTAGTTATAATGACCCAATTTATTTTACCTAAATAATAGGTCCTAAATAAAATTTCTGGAAATTCAATTGGTGAAGGGGAAACATCTGACATTACTCTAACTGCTATTACAAATTCAGTTAAAAAGTTAAACATTAGGCAAGTTCATTAGTATAGTGCTTGCCTAGCATGTTTAAGGTCCTGGTTCAATTCCCAATGCTGAAAAACAACAAAAAAGTTAAACATTGAAGATAGAATAATTGCTTTACAGATGATTATAATAAGATCATAAGTTACCCAATATAAAGTATAATTTTCCTTTATTTTATTTTCATTTCTCAGTAAATAACTTTATCCTCGGAAGTGCTTTAAAATAGAATTAAAAAGTTAATTTGTTGTTCAATAGTTTGTCAATAAATAAGTTTTTCTTAAAAATAAAAATATATAATTTAAATTGTCTTAGTGTTCTGGTTCACTTTCAAAAGTTGCAGTTCGGGCGATACAATTTGTGGCAGGGATGGGTAGAGTAAATAGGCAGCTTTGGATGCTTCTTGGCGGATGAGGACGTGAGTGGCTGGGAAGCCTGGTGAGGAGTGAAGCATGAGGAGTGGCTGGGACTTAGATAGGATAAAAAAAATCGAGAAAACGTGTTCCAGGAAGGGAGACTAGCAGGTGCAAATACAATAGTTTCTTGGGAACTACACGGTTTGGTTGTTTATGTTTTATTCAGCTAGAATGATAATAGCAATTATTGTTGAACATTTATTAGGTACAGACGCTGTTCTATAAATGTTTTACGTATGTTTTTGATTCTCAGCACCACCACCAAGATACTTACTGTTTTTGTTCTCCCTTCACAGATGAGGGTGTATGAGTAATCTGTACCTGATCCCATAGGTTCTGAGGGCAGAGATGGGGTTTCAGCGTGGGCGTTCCTGTTCCAGATCTCTTGTCCTTAACCTCATCATCATTTACCTCTTGAGCATATCACATCACGTTACAAACTGAGCACACGTTTGGTTGAGGCCAAGTTACAGAGGGCCTTGAATACCAGATTGTCAAGCTTGAGTATTTGTCTTTCTTTAATGAAAAGCCATTTGGGCTTTCATTAGAAGCAAAGTGACGTTCTAAGATTGATGTGTTTGGAACCATCCAGAACATGACAGGCAGTGAGCCTCTTTGAGACCAGGGGATTGCAGAGGACCTGAGGCCTCCCTTCCCAGTGTGCTGATACAAAGAAGACCAAACTTCAGTGATAAGTCCTGTGATTTCAATCTTCCCAGGGACTTATCTCGTGGTCTTCCTTAATTTATAGGAGTGACATTGTATTTTGTTCAGTTATTTTTATGTGAAGTGGAATTAGTTTCTATTGTGAACTTGTATTGTTTATGGTGAGAAGACTCAAGGAGGTTGGAACTTACATTCCAGTGGAGGGGACTGGATGACGATATGTAAGTACTATGTACAGGAAAAAAGAGATTCTTTCTTTTTTGTTCTTCCTTTCTCTTATTGGTAAGCAATAAGAAATGAGACTCCTAATGTCTAGCTTGTGTAACTGCCAAGAAATACGAGCCCTGTGATAACATCTGGGCCGTAGCTGTGACTGAAGTGTAACGGGGAGGGCAGAAGCCTTGCTGCCGTAGACCAGGTTCTGATGACTGGTAACCCCAAGGAGCCTAACGTGGCCAAGTGTGTTCATCTTCCTGCGCTTTTTACAGTGGAGTTGCCAGTACCTGGCAGTTTACTACTGGGAAAAGGAGAGCTGATAGAGGTAAGGAATCTAGCATGTGTCTGGCTAGCAGTACATTCTTGGTGAAAGATGTTATCTTAGTGGTACTTTTCGTTCATGCCTGATGCAGTGTAGTGGTAATGTCCCAATTATTTGTAGCCCAATAGGAAGATGTATCTAACGGGAGTCTCACGAGCAGATGACACAAACCGGCTTGTGAATTCTTTGGAAAGAGCAGCCAAATGTAAGAAGCAGTGTAATCAAATCTAGATAAGAATAAGAGAAGGTCATTAAACAATTAGTGGTCTATACTGGAAGTGTATACGAAATACAGTTGGTCCTTTAAAGGAAAACACCAAAATAGAGGAAATTGTTCCTTTAACAAAACAGAGAAGTTAAGACTTGTACTTACTCATGAAGAAGAATGTAGAATTTAATAAATGCGAATTTTAACTATGAGGGAGTTGGCGATGTGCATTAAAAAATATAAGCATCAAGCATCACTTTGGGAAACGCTACTACCAGACAATAGCGGTAGCACTTTTGGATTTGGCTGGGGGCATTTCCTGTTTAGTGAACTTCCATCCCGCAGCTCGGCCTTACATGGGTCCAAGAGGGAGGCAGGAATTCAGGAAGCAGAGAATGCAGTGTGCAGGGGGGCTTTAGAATTAGATTATGACGTGGGAACCATTTGTGTATGGGACACAAAACCCAAACAGGTGGTCCTACAAGGCAGCCTAGCACAAAGCGTGAAGCTGCTCATTACTCATTTTGTAGAAGCTCTGAGGAGGGAGGAAATTTGAGTAGTTGTCTTGCAATTTAAGAAAGAAAAGTTACATATATATATATATATATATATATATATATATATATATATATATATATGCACAGTATTCCTATTAAAGATTTGCTTTAAATTCTCTTGTAAAAATTGACTATTTAATTGTAGAAATACCCCATGCCCATTATCTGGTGGTTAGTTTTAGCCCTCAGAGTAACACAACAATTTCTGTGTTAAATATTAAAGACAAGAAATGCTGCAGTCTCTCTTTCACTCTTCCACACATATATTGCACAGCAGGAACCAGTAACCTTTGTGAGGTTTTCTGCAAGTTGTTTCCTCTGTAAGCCTCATTTCCCCCGGGCTTGGTTTGAGTTGATTTCTAAGGCCTCTTCTATAATAGATTGTTTTCTAGATCTTCAATCTGCTGATTCTCACTTCTGATCATTTGTATTTTCAGTGTACTTGTCTTGCCACTAGATGGCACCAGTGTAGCTTTGAACCTTGTCACTACTGGGTTTTCAGAATGAGAGAAATTAAAGGGCCTTGGGATTTTAGCCTAGTCCACCTTCCTCAGCTGACACTGGGGGACTGAGACGCAGAGGTTAAGTGACAAGGCCAACATCTTGTCCTTCAGAGCCTCTTGAATTCCCAGCATCTGCCTTTCTCCTCCCTTGTGCTCTAGGTAGTATTGTGAGGGAAATTTAGAGACCATGTTCTCAACCGTTCCTGTTATTTTAATAACCACTCTTGAAGTACAGATATCCTTACACTCAAACAATTTGCCTGTTATTTTGTGTTTCTGTATTGGCTTCCTCATAGATAAACACAAGACTATTAGTTTTTTTTTTGTGTTGTGGGGTGTGTGTGTGTGTGTGTGTGTGTGTGTGTGTGTGTGTTTTATAGTACTGGGAATTGGGTGCAGGGCTTCACATGGAGCTACATTTTAATCCTCCTTTAATTTTTAATTTTGAGATAGGTCTTACCAAGTTGGCCATGAACTTGTGATCTTTCTGCTTCAGCCCCCAGAGTTTCAGGATTACAAGTGTGCACTATCATATCTGGCTGTCACCAGATTTTAAAGGTCATTGCCTGTCTATAACCAGCTTGCCGTCCTGGTTTACCCTGAAATGAGCTCTACAGCTCTACAGAAATCCCAGCCATAGCTTTTCTGCCATATGATAGTCTCAGTCCATTTTGCCCAGTCTCTTGGATCAGAGGTATTCCTTGGAGCTCTCCCCTTTAACCCAGTATGTTTGTTGGCCATTTCTGTCAGCTTCTACAGCCCAGGGATGGGAGCCTTTGGGGATAAAGAGGTGTGCTCTTGGTACTTAAAAAGTTGGTCTCATGGGTATTCCTAGGATGTGGTATCGGTACTGTTTCCCTTTCTCTCTAGTTGTAGTATTGCCATAAATCTTGGCTGGTGTGTGGGCAGGATATTATAGTGGGAGCCAATTTGGCCGAGAGGAGAGGACGTTTGTAGTCACAATGATGGGGTCAAATCTCTCCTCCAGCTTTTTGTTATCTTTCTAATGAAGATGACATTAGCCAGGCCTGGTGGCGCAAGCCCGTAACCTCAACATTCTGAGAGGTTGAGACAGGAGAACTGCCAAGTGTGAGCCTAACCTGGGCAGCTTACTGACTTAGTGAGGCTTTGTGTTAAAATCCAAAAAATAGGGCTACCCACATTTCCGGGCCCCCATCCTGACTAGCAGAAGCTTTACTCTCTTTCTTTCCCCTTCTGTATTTTTCATAATAACGTGTTCTCTTAAAAAATTAAATTAAAAAGAGGGCTGCGATGTTCCTCAGTGTGAGGGCTCTGAGCTCAGTCCTCAGTGGTGCCCATACACAAAAGAGTAAAATGGACGTTACATAAACTAGTGAGAAGAAAGCTCACGGTACCAGTGCTTGTTACGCCCAATAGAGGCTTGCTGAGCAGTAATTATTTTGCTTGCTGTTGCATGGAAAGAGGAGCGGGAGTGTCTGTTTGGAAGGTGAGAGAGAGCCCATGGCTTGGTCTTAGCTAGTCTTTTATTTGAAGAAGAAGCGAGGTTGCAAAATAGTCTCAGGTCTCCATACCTGTCTGTCTTAGATACTTTCTCGTTGACAGGACAGAATATCTGCCATCCACAATTTAACAGAGGAAGATTTACCTTAGCTCACAGTTTCAGAAGGTCACAGTTCACACATGGGCACACATGGTGGGAGTGCAGCCGGAGGGCTCTTCACACATGACATGGCTGAAGAGGAAGCTGAGGAAGCAAGGAAGTGGGGAGCTGCCCTTCCAGGTCCTGCCCCAGGGACCTGCCACTCTGAGTCAACCCCCAGTGTCCCACCCCTTCCGACAAAGCCCCATCTCTTAATAACATCCACATGAGGCTTTTGAGAGACATTACAGATCTAGACCATGACAGTCTCATAACTGTGCAGGCCATTACGTTGGCCACAGGCTGTGTAAGTGTTTGTAGTCAAAATCAAGACGTGCTAGATGTTGAGTCATGTTTCAAGGATTTTATATGAAAAAGATGAATATAAAATATCTCTTGGGGCTAGAAGAATAGCATAGCTGTTAGAGCACTTGCTTAGCAAGCTCGAGGCCCTGAGTTCCGTTCCCCAGGACCACATAAATGAGGCATGGTGGCACATGCCTATAATCTCAGCACTCAGCAGGCTGAGGCAGGAGGATTGCTTTGAGTCTGGTTCCAGCCTGGGCTACATAGTGAGTTAAGGTGTAGCCTGGACCTTAAAGTGAGATGCTGTCTTCAAAAAAAAAAAAAAGTGTGTGTGTGTGTGTGTGGCTTTATATATTAATAACATGAAATAATCTCATTTTGGGTATGTGAAATTAAATATTAAGATAAATTTCATTCATTTCTTTTTATTTTAAAAAATGAATGTATAAGGAAGGTAGCATTCTGTTGCTGCCTGAAAGCTCTGGGTTGTGTCACAGAGATCTTGGCATTCAAGCAGTTCAACTTTATTTCAGTAATTTGTGTGAAGGTATTAGAAGCCTGTTTGGATTTTTAAGAAACGATGTTCTGTTCTTAAGAGTATGACCTTCCTGAACCAAGATGGCAGTCGTCATTGGTAATCTCAGTTTAAGTAATAGTTTTAAATAAAAGAAGTAAAAGAGGCACCAAGTATTCGTTGTGGTCCCTCAAATTCTGAGGACCTCAACTAAGAAGCAAGAATCATGAATGACGCATGGATCAGTTGTAAGCAATTAGAAGGTCCTAGTGTTTTTTGTGGGGGTGGTGTTTTGATTTCCTTTTTTTTTTTTTTTTCCTCTGAGTCAGGGCCTCACTCTGTAGTTCAGGCTGGTTCTGAACTCACTGTGACCTTAAACACATGGCAGTCCTCTTGCTTCAGCCTCCCGAGTACTAGGATTATAGGCGTGCACCACCATGCCCAGTGTATGTGAAGTTGGGGAATGGAGCCCAGGGCCTTGAACTTGTTAGGCAAGTGCTGTAACCAGCAAAGTACACTGCAAACCTGTCCTAGAGTTCCAAAAAATAAAAAGGTTCTTGAATGATTTGGATGATAAGTATAGGGCTATGCAATGTAAACTGTTAAGACACTACAAAATAACCAAGAATAAAAAGTAAAGAATCGAAATAGTACTTTATGGTAGACTAAATCATGTGTTTGATTTTCATTAAATTTGTTTTGGTTTTAAAATACTGGTTATAAAATACTGGTTTTTAAAATCTTATGTCTTTTCAGGTGGATTGAGAAACAAGTTCTTTATTTAGATTTTGATTCAGCTTGGGCTGGCTTTTATAACAACACATGGGAAAGCATTTGTTTTTTGCTGAATATAGAAAACAAGAAGGGGCGTGTATTTTGAGAGCATTGGGGGGCAATTCTCATTGTTCCTGATTTAGTCCCAAAGTGAGATGCCCCTCATTCCAGCTAACCTTACTGCCATAGTTCATGGTATCTAAGACGCCATCAGTTGTAAAGCACACCTTCATTTTAGTATCACCTCCTGTAGATAGAAATGCTCCTGTTAAGACTCTTGACAAGATGTGTCTCTATTTCAGAGATATGACGTGGTACACCTAAGTCTGTACCTTAGAATCAGTGAAATACAACACACGTTTTACAACTTGCAACTTGGTTGAAGTTGTTGGTCTTATTTTATATATTGTTATGTAAGTTAACATCAGCCTTTTGGGCTTCTCAGACTCTATGTATTCTCTTCAGTATGGTTTGGTGCATAGAAGCTCTTTTCATTGAGTTCTATAAATAACCAGATGAAAGCAAAGCAGTGAGCTACTTTTCAAGTTGAAGTCCCATAATTCACAAAAGTGAATTTCTTTTAGTTTTAACCTTCCACTTCCTCCACACCCCTCCGTGTACCCTCTGCAGGCGTTACCTAGCCTCAAACAAAATCTGTTCTCCATAAAAGTTCATGATAACAGTTATTTATAGCCCCTAGTGAATTCATGGCAAAGGGTTAAATTGTCCAAGGATGTTTGCTTTCTAAGCCTTATCTCTAATTATTGGGTGAAAATCTTTATCTGCTCTAGGAGCTTTCAGGCCTCCAAGCCATATGGAATGTTCTGAGGGCTGCAGGAAGGGGAGGCAGCCTCCTCTTCTGCTCTGATGGCTAGGAGCACGGGACTGAACATCTGCCTCCTTTTTAGCCCCACTAATGTGTTCCCTGCCTTTGGACTGGAGGGTCAGTTAAGAGGGTAGACTGCATCTACTGCTGGCCTTGCTGTCTATGTTTGAAAGGAAAATAAACTTGACTCCTAAAATCTGCCTTCTGACTAATTTCATTGAATTTTTATCAGTTTTATCTCCCTTTAAACTGGGGCTATTGTATTTTAAGGAAACCTTGCTTTACAAAAAATTATTTTGTAATTTGAATAGCTACTTCCTTTTTTAGTTCTTTTCTGAATGTGTTTTCAAATCTTGCAGACTTAAGTTAGGCGTTAAGTAGCCATATTTACTATGCAGTACTATCTGGTAACCCAGACTCTGCGCCTGTGTTTCCAGGTTATTGTCAGGATGCCCATGCAGATGTACGCTTGCTAGGGTAGATTGGCTCTTGGTTAAAGTGCTCAAGTTTCCCTCAACTAATTGAAGATGAAAGCAGAAATTTGTCCTTTTAAGTTTATCAGTTGTGAATCTGCTGATACTTTGTATACTTTTTTATACAGTAAGTAATCTGTTTGATTAATCCCAGGTTTAAAATATCAGACTCCAGTATAAAAGCTTATAAACAAAGCTCTCCATTGCCTTTCAGTAATTTGGCAAACACAGAGGATAGTCTTTCTCACAAACGAGTAATGGTATTGCGTGTGCTTTCAGTGTTATGTGAGCTTTGAAGATTATGTGGAGGGATTTATTTCCATTGCTAAATTTCCTAAATTTAAACTAAATGTAAGGCAAAAATTTATTCTATAGTGGTGAATTCTTTAGAGTTGTATGTTTGTTGATCATCTCTTAAGTAATATTACTATGTATCCCGTAAATACGTGTCTGTGGGTTTGAATGACTGACTTTTGTTCTTTGCAGCTCGGGGTGTGGTTCTCTCTAGGCTGTGCCTACTTGGCCTTGGAGGACTACGGAGGCTCAGCAAAGGCATTCCAGCGCTGCGTGACCCTTGAGCCTGATGTAAGTGCTTGGCTGTCCCTTTCTGATTCCAGCTCCTTACTTAAGATGCTCTGTGTTCCCTGAACTGTTCTGTGTAGTTCACAGTAGCAGTTACTTTTGGTGGTGAAAGAAGGCGAACATAGGATGGAAGGTCACACAGAAAGTACAGGATTTGGAAAGCTGGAAATAAGTCTTATCTCATACATAATAGCTTTGGTTACATTTTAAAAGTAATTTTAATAAAACAACTTTTCAGTTAAAATATATATTGCTGAATACCACAACAAAGTATTGTATGTATTTTGCTGGATGGATCGTGGTAGTTCTTTTGGTTTAGAGTTTTTTCTATTTGATATCTTTAGTGAGATTCATGTTCTATTTGCCCACTTAAAATGGATATTTTAGAAGGTTTTTCAGTATATTCAGGGTTGTGAATTTCAGAACAGTTTTAGTATATGTTTATTACCCTAAAAAGAAACTAGTACCTGCCAGTGGTCATTCCCCATTTCTCGCTAAATACTTCCTCTCCTTCACTAGCCCTTGGTAATCACTGATGTACCTCCTGTCTCCTAAGATTTGCCTACTGGGGACATTTCATACAAGTGAAGTTGTGTGATACGTGGGCCTTTATGACTGGCTTCTTTTACCTGAATTATTTCTAAGGTTCACCTATGTTGTAGCATACTTCAGTGCTTTGTTCCTTTTTATTGATAATCAGTGTTTTACTGTATGAGCACATCACATTTATCCTTTTACCAGTTGATGGACATTTGGTTTATTTCACTTTTTGGCTGTTATTAACTGCTGCTATTAACGTTCAGTTACAAGTCCTTGATGGATACATTACCATTTCTTTTGAGTATGCACTTAACAGTAAAATGGATGAATCGTGTTACTTCTACACTCCGAATTTTAACTGCCAAACTGTTTTCCAAAGTACCATTTTCTATTCCCACCAACAGTGAAGGAGGTTTTGAATTTCTTAACATCTTTGACAACACTTACCCGTGTTTTTTTATTATAATATCTCTGGAGAATGGTATCTCATGGTTTCAATTCTTATTTCCTTCGTATATAGTTAATTATATTGAGAATCATTCTATGGGTGTAGTAGCCATTTGGGTATCATGTTGGGGGAGATATCTATCTATATTCTTTACCCATTTAAAAATTGGGTGTCTTTTTATTGTTGAGTTGTAAGAGTTCTTTATGTATCTTAGCTGTAAGTCCCTGGGGATTTGGAAGTATTTTCTCCCATTCTTTGAGCTTTTTCACTTTCTTGATACAGTGTCCACTGAAACACAGGAGTTTTAAAATTTGATAATATCTAAATCATCTAATTTTTTTCTTTATTTCTCATACTTTGGTTGTCAATCTAAGACTGTTGCCAAATCCAAGGTCACGCGATTACCTTGCCTTTTCTTCTGTGATTTTCTATAATTTTAGCTCTTGTTTTTTCTTTTATTTCTTGGCCCTTAAATTTATAATAGGGGCCACTTTAAGTTATTTTTTGTATGTAATATAAGAAACAGTTTTATCCTTTTGTGCTATTATGAAGGGAATAGTTTTCACAATTTTATTTTGGATTGTCTGTTGCTATGGAAACAAATTTGATTTTTATATGTTAGTTTTTCTCCCCCGAATTATCCTTTTTATTAGTATATATTTGCAGTACATAATAATTATATCCACCCTGGAGAACTGATATACATACATATCACATGTTAATAATTTTTACTTCCCTTTTTCCTTCCCACTCTCCTGTAATTTTTACATGTCAGTCTTATATCCTGCAACTTTGTTAAACTCATTTATTATTTCCAGTAGGTTGGTGGGTTTTTGGGGGAATAGATTCCATCATATTTTCTGTATAACAGATCATGTTATCTAGAAATAGAGATAGGTTTAATTTTTCCTTTCCAGTCTAAGTGCTTCTGTCTTGCCCAATTTGGTTATCCCTTCTAGTAGAATGCTGCATGTTCATGGAGAAAAGGGTCATCCTTGCCTTTTTTTCTAACCTCTGTGGGACAGTTTTCAGTTTTTCACCAGTAAATATGCTGCTACCAGTGGATGTTTTATAGCAGCCTGTTATATTCCTCAGAAGAAACTTTCTATTTCAGATTTGTTAATTTTATCATGAAAGAAGGTTGGATTTTTGTGAAATGCTGTGTCAGTTGAGATGATTATGTAATTTCTCTTTCTTATTCTAGTGATTTAGTGTGTTCATTAATTGATTTGGATATTGACTCAGTCTTGAGTTCTCGAGATAAATTTCCACTTGGTTATTATGTATAATCTTTTTAATATCTTGGTGGATTTGTTCTGCTAGTATTCTTTTGAGGAATTTTGTGTCTATATTTCCTAAGAGATACTAGTCCACAATTTTCTTTTGTAATTTTTTTTTTGTTTTGGGAATAATACTGGCTTTATAGGTAAGTTATAAGTTCTATCTCTTATTATTGGGAAGAGTTTGTGATGAATTGGCATTAATTTTTCTTTGTACATTTTGTAATAATTGTCAGTTAAACCTCTCCCCCACGTCGTTTTGTGGGAACCTTTCTGATTATTAACTCAGTCTTTTCTGTTTCTTAAAATATTGGCTTTGGTACTTTGCATCTTACTAGCAATTTGTTCAATGTGTTTTGTCTAGGTTATGCAATTTGTTGACATACAGTTGTGTGTAGTATTTTTTAATTTTTATTACTGCTAGAAACATTTTCTCCTTCTGTGCATTGTATCTCTTTAGTCTGTCTGCATTTAAGGCTTCCTTGTTTCTTTCTTTCTTTCTTCCTTTCTTTCTTTCTTTCTTTCTGTCTTTTTTTTTTTTTTTTTGAGACAGGGTCTCACTATGTAGTCCTGGCTAGTCTTGAACTCACTGTGTTGTAGCCCCACACTGGCCTTGAACTCAAAACAATCCTCCTCCATCAGCCTCCTGAGTACTGGGATTACAGAGTTACCTACCATGCCTAGGCTCATCCTTTTTTTAATCTCTGTTTTTTAGCAATCTAATTATGCAGGGTAGCATGGTTTTCTTTGTACTTGGGGCTTTTTGAATTTCTGGGTTTAAATTAGGCCATTTTTAGGCCATTACTTTTCTTTTTCCTTTTTTATGTTTTTGGTTGTTTTTCTGTGCTCGGGATGGAAACTCGCTCTCACACAGGATCAGCAAGCACTCCACCACTAACATGCACTCCCCCTCTTTCTTTCTCCTTCTGTGCTGGTACTCCAGATTTAGGTATTTTATACTTAATGTTGTTCAGCAGGTCCTTGAATCTCTTTTCACTTGTTTTTATATTTTCATATGCTTTGGTTTAGATACGTTCTGTTGTTGTGTTTTTAGGTTCAGAGATAATCCTTCTTTAGTGTCTAATCTGCTATTAAATCTACCCATTAAAATTATTTCAGGGAATATAATTTCCAGTTCAAATATTTTCATTTAGTTCAGCAGCTTTTATGCCTTTACTAAGATTCTCTCACTGTGTTAATGTTTTCTTTTATGTATTTAATGTGACAGACACTGAGGTCTTCTTATGCTTGTACCAAACTCTATTTCTAGGTCGTTTTTTAATAGGGGATTTTTCTTCGCATTACAGATGAATTTTTTTTTGCATTTTGCATCCTTATAATTTATTTATCTTAGTATTCTCTGCATTATAAATGGATTGGCTGTTATTTGAGTTTTGTGGTATGTTTTTGGTTTCAGTAAGTATTTTACATAATGAGAATATGACTGGGTTTCCTGTTGTTTCAGAATGCTGAGGCTTGGAACAATTTATCAACTTCCTATATCCGATTAAAACAAAAGTAAGTACATCAGACAAATATGAAGAATTTTACTTCCAAAATGGATGAATGTGATTTTCTCCAAATGAATGCACTGTGATTTACTCTTATTCTTTTCCTATTCTGTAGCAGTTAGAATGACTATCTGGAGTCAGTTAGAATATCTACAGTTTATTTCTTAAAAACATTTGATATTGACAAAATATAAATATTACTTGAAAGTTTTATTTGATGCTAAAGTTTCATATTCTAAATTTCATTACATGCTAAAAGTAAGTATGCCTTTAGTTGGTCAGCTCAACTGGTAGGTTTTTTATTACTTGCTTCTTTGTACTAAGCATTCATTATTGAAAAGTATAACAAAATATGATCCAATTGATTCAGGAACTGTACTTTTGTTATGCTGTGATTTTAAAAAATTGATTAGCAATTAAGTTATATGTGGTAAATATCAGATGAGAATGTAAAGAGAGCTATAATAGCAGGTGGTATCTGATGAACATTTATTGTGTGTTAGGCATTCGTTTATAGTCTTGTGAGGATATAAAGAGAATAGATGTGATCCTAGTTCAGAAATGCGTATGTTGGAGGCAGGCTAAATTTGAATAAATGACAGAGGAAAGCTTTATAGGCAAGGGAAATAACATGACCAAATATAGGATGACAGGAATGAATGAATTATTTTAGGAGATAGGAAGTACAGTTGCCTAGCTGTAGAGCCAGGAGATCTATAGTGAGGCACAGGGTTGGAGAGGTGGGTCTGGGACAAACTGTGATGTGTTGAGTCTGTCCTGTTAGTAATAGATAGCCAGAGTTTGGTAGCGTAACTTCATGAAGAAAGAAGCTTTTTACAAAGATGTATCTGGTAGCAGCAGTGTGTGAGGCAAACTAGAGAGGAAACTGGAGGCTGGGGAACCAGTTAGGAGACAGCTGTTGTGACAGTCCATCAGGAGATAACTGAGTGGAGAAAGAAAGGGCAGATGCCAAACACTTTGTAAGGGGAACAATCATCTGGGCTTAGTGGCTGGCCAGGAAAGCAGAGGAAAGGGAAGAGATAATAATTGCTGTTGCCAAAGGTTTCATAAGTTAACTGAATGTTGGATTTGTTTCCATTTTTTATTAGGCCTTGTTTTCAAACTTAATTTAATTTTTCTTTTGTGGCATCACAGATTTATTTCTGAAGATGTCATTAAATGCATGTCATGCTGAGATCATGAAATACTTCCTCTGCTTTTGAATAACAATTTGCTTAAATAAAGTACTGTTTGTTCTACTGTTTCTTTAGAAAATAATATCATGTTTTTGGTTGCAACTGATTGTATTAAACCCACTGGAGATCATCTTTGGTCTAAAGCAGTCGGCGGGGGTGAGGGGGGGTATTCCTTTCATAGTTGTAGAGTAATTTTAATGAGTTTTTATTGTAGCTGAGAAATTTTGTACATAGTAAGCTCTTGATGTTCTCTGCCTTGTCTTCCAGTGGCCTTAGGAGTTCTGTTTAGATAATTCTTGCGTATTGTTCTTCAACCTTTGCATAATATCTTCTGCCTTTCTGCAGTTCCATGAATAAATTTTCATATAAAACTAGAGGAGTAAATTCAGAGGCAAATCGTTTTATTACTCTTTCTTTTCTACTCTTTACTTCCTTTGCTACTGCTGTAAACACAAGTATCTTTTCACTCATGGAATTGTTACTTCAGAGGTAAATTATTACTGCTCCTCTCAAAACAAAGCATATTCATGCCTTACAGTAACCTATTGAACTATCTCATTCACTCTTGGGTCATCACAGGGCTCCTCACTGGCGTGCTTATTTCACTATTACATCGTATTTCCCAGTCAGCGTGGCTCTAACAGTCCTTTCAGAAAATCTGGGTATAACCTTCATATCGCGGCGTCTCTTCCACAGTGGGTTTCATAAGTGAATCCTAAAATGAAGGTCCCAACAGAGAAGATAATGCTGAACAGAAAAAGAAGAAAAGAATTCATTTCAGAAATCTTGAGGCCAGAACTTGTGATTAGAAGGTAGAGGATGTATAGGGAAAAGGATAACCTTCATGATGCGGGCAGCTACTTGTTGTTTTTCCAAAAGGATCATTTCAGGACTACCTCTCTGTAAGTGGAAGAATAGGATGCCCCAGTCCACCACGTAGGAAAACAGTTGCTGTTACCTGGAAGTTGGTAGTGTAAATAAGAAAGGGTTGAAATGCGGCTCAGTGCAAACATTAAATTCCTAGGTTCAAGTCTCAGTACGAAGGAGTTTGATTGTGCATTTACTTGTATGTGGCAAGTTTAGCTGGTTATAAAATTTTAGGCTGACAATTATTTCCACTCAACACTTTAAAGGAATTTTATTATCCTTTTTCTTTTTTGCTTTTATTCATCTTTTTATATATTCTGTTGTCTTCTATCATCCCGTTGCTGATAAAATATCTGATACCTTGTAATTTATTATTTCTTTATAGGCAGTTTCACACAATATGTCTATATTACTTGGTCTGGAAAATGCTCAGCTTTTTTTTTTTTTTTTTGATATAACATCCTGCCAATTTTTTTGCATTTCTTTAGAGTTTCTACTAGATGTATGTCTGAAACATATCATTCCTTCCTCTGTTTCCTCACTGTTCTCTTATTTTTTTTCATCTAAATTCTGTGTGAACTTCTCATTATATCTTCCACTCTGCCAGTTTCCTCTTTGACTATATGCCGTCTAGTTTTAGTAATCTGTTAAGTTTTGTTCACTTTGTTTCTTTCAATTTTAAGATTTTCAATTTGTTTTTATTCATAACTCATTGTTTCATGTCTCCTTGGTTTTATTTTGCAGTCACCTGTTCGCCTTAAATACAAGTTATTTCTTTGTCTCAGTATTCTAAACAAATTTGTTTAAAGCTTTTTATAGCTTGTTTCTTAAAATTGATTTTATTTAATTTTTAACTTCATTTTATTCTTTGTAAGATTTTATCTCCTTGTTTAATTTTGTCATTTGTTCTTATTGGTGTAGGTTTTTCCACAGGTTTTGGAATTTTAGTCTGTAGGTGTATTTAGAATATGAGGAGCTTTTTTGTTTTGTTTGTCCTCCTCACCGATAGTCTCTACTGTCATGCCCTATTTTTCTGTCTTGCAGGTGTTTAATTGCATTTGCTTAACCACTGTGAGTTCATGTCTGAAAATTTAATGGGCCTTCAACTGGTGTAATAATGAATTTGACTCTCTGTTATAAAAATAATGTCCTTGCTAACAATAAATATTAGGAAGGAGTTATCTTTGTAGCGTGTCCTTTACATATCAAAGGTCTATCATTGAATTTTTTTTCTTCTTCTTTTTGAGGAGAGATCTCACTCTGTATCCAGGCTGGTCCTGAACTCACTATGTAATCCAGGCTGACCTCAAACTCACAGCAATCCTCCTGCCTCAACCTCCCAAGTGCTGGGATTACAGACATGTGCCACCACACCTAGCGTATGTGGTGCTGGGGAATCTAGTCCAGGGTTTTGTGCTTGCTAGGCAAGTGCTGTAACTGCTGAGCTATGCCCCAAGTCCCGTCATTGAATTTTATAGGGAAATACAAGGTATTTTTTTTTTAGTTGTTTGGGCCTCTAATTTATGTATTGACGTGAATCATGAGGAATGACAGTTCACATTTGCATTTGCTATTTCTAGCTATAGTTTATTGTAATTAAAATAGTCACTTACTGTTCTCTTTAAAATTTGGCCTTCCATAGAGTAAAAGCTTTTAGAACATTACAAGAAGCTCTCAAGTGTAACTATGAGCACTGGCAAATCTGGGAAAACTATATCCTCACCAGCACTGATGTTGGAGAATTTTCAGAAGCTATTAAAGCTTATCACCGACTCCTGGACTTACGAGACAAATACAAAGATGTTCAGGTAGGGTATTTATATTTAAAATAAATTGTGTAATTTAAGTTGTGTTTTGTGTTAATCATTGATTATGTGATATGAATTTTTTCCTTGAATATTGCATATATTTTCTTAAAACACACATAATGTACAATTACTTTCTTTAGTCAAATAGTCTTAGTTACATACTGTTCTGGCATTCCAATGTTAAATGTGTCTGTGCAGTGATAAACTGAATATGACCTAGTTATAAAAATCCAACATGTGGTTTACATATATACCGTCAGATTACAGAGACTGAATAGAATGCTCTTTTGATTAATTATTACTTTGGTAACTCAATATATTTGATGATTTGTAGTAGCTGAAATAAATTCTGTTCTCATTTATTCCTTTAACAAGCATTTACTTCATATGTTCAGAGATGCAAACAATGTTGACCTGTTGAATGACATTTTCTTTGCTGTGTTTAATGAGAGTGCCCTGTTTTTGGTGAAATGAAATTATCTTTTCAGAAAGTATGGAAGATTTACTGCCATTGTGCGTACTAATCGATAGGATTGAATAATCAAGACCTTTCAGGTTTCATAGTGTATTGCAGGAGCTTTTCAGTTATGAAGTCAGAATGCTAGAACATTTAGCATTTTGTACTTTAACAGTTGAAATAGTCAATACATGCTATTTTAACACAATGCATTTGGAAGTACAAAATTCAGAAATAGCATCCAATACATGATAGTGCCTCCCTGGTCTTATGACATGTTGTTCTAAAACACACCTTACCTGGGTCATAGAGCATGGCATGGGCTTGTCCATGTGGTCCTATAAGTGCAGTTGTGTAACCTGCTGTGATCTTTAGGCTTATGGTCAGTAGATACTTTGTAGTTTATCAGAAAGAGCTGTGTCTTCAAGCAAAACCATACATTCATGGGAGGAGCTACATTGGCTCCTTTGATTACTTTTTTTTCTAGTATTTCCTCTTTCTACTCCTCCTTTTTCTTCTCTTTCTAAATATCATCATTATAGGGAAAAGGGACTTGGATTTTACAGTGTAAAGATTGCTTAAAATGTGAATGAAGGTAGAGCAGAGAACAGGAACTCTGCAGAATTGTTTGCCCAGCCCCCAGCATTCTAGTGCTTGTTTTGGTTCACAAGGTTGGAATTATCCAGTGATGCAGTTCTTTCTCCTTCACACTTTGCCCCTTGGCACTGGCCTTAATGAGGCTCAGAACAGAGCTCAAGAGTGTTGCAGACCACTGAAGTTACTACTTAACTTTTGTGTGCTTCAACTATGACTTTTCAGAAGATCTTTCTTTATTAAGAAACCTTTCTGAAACCTGTTCCTAAAATCTCAGAGGATTGTATACAGTTGGCATTATAGTCCATCTTACACCTGAAATTTTTTCATTTTTTTTTTCAGGCTTAAGAAATAGTTGTGTGAGGAGCTAGAAGAATAGCCCGACCATTCCCAGCACCACGTAAGCTAAGCATGGTGGTGCACGCCTGTAATCCTAGCACTTGGGAGACTGAGGCAGGAGGATTGCTGTGAGTTTGAGGCCAGTCTGGGCTACTTAGTGAGCTCAGAACCAGCCTGGACTACGGTGAGACCCTATCTCAAAAAACAAAAAAACAACAAAAAAACCCCAAAAGAATAATTGCATGAAATATTAAAATATAACATTTCTCATTTAAACATCATTGGTAGCTCAGTTCTTGCATTCCTTAGAGTCACAAACTGTCAGAGCAAGAAGGGGTCTTAGTGGAGTCCTCCATGGCCAGGTGGATGAGCTTACACACCAAGGCACAAGGAAGTGCGACACTCCCTTGGTGCTCGCTAAGGGTAGAGAGGGGGTCTCTGCATCATCGGCCTGCTCTCTTGTCATTTTTGCACTGGTGCTGGGTGCTTGGCTGCTTGCAATTGACTTGATTAGCTAATCTGATATCATCAGTCTTCTGTCACATCCTTTTAATTACAAACTCATTGCCTTTTCTTTAGTGTAAATGAGGTAACTCCTTCTACATATGTATTTGACCCCAGAAATCCTTTGTATCTTCTAAAACTTGGGTACAGTTGGATCACAGATTGGTGTTTTAATCCTAAGAAAATTCTGATTAATCTTCCATGCTTGGCACCAGTAGGGTTTAATTGTATATAAAGAACTCAAGTGGTGAGGTCTCAGCCCCTCCCTCCCCATGGCAGGTGGCCTTGTGTGGATTGTGGGATGTAAACATCAAAGAAGAAGGCGTTTCTATTTTCTCTGTCACGTATTCTTCTTCCCAAAGGACATAGAGCAGGTCAGAGTGGCACATGATAAAGTAATGACTAAGATTTCCTGAGAGTTTGCCATGGATTAGACACTATTCTAAGCACTTTACATCTATTAGTTCATTTAATTCTCACCACAGCTGTGTGGGGTAGATTTATACTGTCATAAGCTATATCTGACTCTGGAATGTATGTGTGTAGCCCCCATTGCTTTCTTCTAAAGGAACTAATGATACTAGGCTAACAGTTCAAAGATTGTTTTAGAAAAATGTTTCTCCCACCTCGATAAAGAATTAAGATAATCCTGATTTTAGTTGACTTACGTATATTGAATGTACTAAATTTTGCTCTATCATACCTGATAGGCACACATTCTAAATAGAGGCAAGAAAATATGAACTAATTGCTGATCTAGAATAAAACAAATTTAACTGAGTCATTCCTGTGTCTTGTCATTGCAAAACTGAAAAGGTATTAGAAAACTTTACTTAAATTTTCTTTTTTTTACTTCCTTTTCTCAGTGTAAGAGTCGTAGTCAAAATGAAAAGAATTCATTCTGTTGTTTAAATAATACTATATATTTGACTATCTGTAAATGTATTGAGAGAGAGTTAACATTTAGAGGAGCATTATTGGTAATCACCTTGGTTGCCAGTGGAAATAACTGGCTAAAATAGCCTGACATTAGTTAGTTCATTCTAAAGATAAAACTGCCAGTCATTGATTTGGTATGTTGTATATCAAATCTAATTTACTAGAAGTATAAGAACACTTGTCTCGAAATTCTTAGGAGCCTTTTCTTGAGAAAGAGTTAAAGGGGTTCAAAACAGGTATAGAGATATATTTCAGTGTTTTTCAGAAGAAGAAAATAATATTTTAAAAAATTGTTTCAACATGAGTTAGTGTGTTTTGCCCTTTATCTTGAGGAATTTTCAAATATATCCTAGTTATTGTAGTTTCTCATTCTTTTAATCATAGGGAATTTTCAACTACAGCAAAATTGTCTTCTGATTCCCACTTAAAATATTCTAATCCCGTACCTAACATAGCATGGTGTTTATTTCATCTCATTCTGATTTAGTCTAAATTCATGGCCAATTAGTATTTTAATTTTTTTCTTTCCTCTAATTCTTTTTTTAGTCTTCAGTTTCAAAACATGAAATGAACTTTCTCGGTAAAGCAGTACTTCATCCAAACACGAACATCATGATGAGTTTGAACTTAGTTTCTAGAAAAGCTCAGTAATTTTCCTTTAAAAAATTAAAAGAGCAGTCTTTAGATTCTTGAGGCTCTCCTCTTGCAGCTTCCCTCTGCCCACAGGAGAACGGTTGCAGTTCCTGTTCTGAGAAATACTGTGCATCAGAACACACTTTGAGAGCATATTGGACCATGAAGATGTTGGATGTTATGCCTTTTTGCTTAATTTTCACATTTGGATTTATGGGGAAATATTATTGACAATATAGACTAGATGGCCAGTGACTTGCCCAGGTTGAGCTATTGTCTTTAACACCTGCACCACAGTGAGGTTTGTTTATATCCTGCATGATCCTCTCTGTCATTAGTTCCCTTTAGCAACGTCATGGAATTCTCATGGCAGTGTATAGTCTCTGGCAGGTGGGGTGGAATCACTCTATGGGGTTAGGCTCGTCATTGACAGAATTTACTCTGTCATTCAGCATGCTTTGTGACAGCTTGTGAGTGCTCACAGAGACAAGTGATAGATTGCCCAGAATATTTTTATCATGGTAAAAAAAAATTACTTAATTTGACTCTCTGTATTTGTCAACAGTTGTCTTTCAAAAACATCTCTGATGTTCTTATATTTGATACTACCTGACCCCATTCTATTTTAATTTTATTTAAAATTCTTTTTATCTGTTCTTTTTCTGTTTCTTTGTAGATATTGATTATTGTGAATTTGTTTTTTTTCTGTTGTGTGTTAGAGTATATAATTTCATGCTTTTGTACAGATAGTAAATTTGCTACAAATTATTCTGGATTTTTTTCTCAGTATTTATGATAAAGGAATGAGTACATATACTATCTTTTTTTCTCTTTTATTTACATATCCTGAATTTTGACTAAAGTATAGATTGGTAAGATTCAATAATGATAACCTATAGTTATATGTTTGTATGTCATGTCACTGTTATGTATACTTTTGTTTATTGACCATAAAACTGATTTCATGTTCATGTATAACTAGTCCTTGTTCAATTTTGCAGATTTCTTCTATTGTGAATAGTGCTGTAAATATTCTTGTAGTGATTTCTTGTGTATGTCTGTTGTAGTTTAGATCTAGAGTGTCTCTTAAAAGATCTGTTTGGAAGTAGGGCGAGGTTAGAGGGAGAGGTCACTGGGGCATGACCTGGAAGGGTATTCTCTTGTCCCTGGCTCCTGTCCCTCTCTCTCTGCCTCCTGGCTGCTATTAGATAAGGAGCTTTCTTCTGCCAGACCCTTCAGCCATGCTGTTATTGCCTTGGGCCAGCTGACCATGCATGAGATCTATTAACCAAAATAAACTGCTCCTCCTTAAAGTTGCAGGTGTCAGGTATTGTGACCTGGTGATGGGAAAGCTGACTAGTACAGTATTCCTGCTTCTTAGAATCAAAAGCCTTTAAAGATAGGATTGGGGAAAGAGGGCGTTTCTATTTTTTTCTTATGGAAATTCTCCAATATTCATATTAGAATTACCCTCCTCTATATGAGAGGCCTTCAACTCTTCAAGGATCAGTGTTGGCTTTTCATTCTCGGCTTGTTGCGTTTTCAGGCATGAGCTTTGATGGAGATGAGCAGTAGGTTATATAGAGAAAATGAAAGAAAAGTTATCTATAATATGAGTGAATTGGAAATGTAGATAAAAATATAGATAACTAATGTCAATTTGTTAACTTTTCCCTGAAGTATCAACATCTATTTTGCTACTTATATATGGGGTTTGACTTAACATCCCTGCTGTATGGCGTGGATACTACATTGTCCTCATATAAAGGTTGATTAATATGAGACCCAAAAAGCTTGTATAACTTGACCAGACATACAGCTAGTAGATAGATAGAAATCACGTGTAAGCATGCCTAGGTTTTGTGTGTGTGTGTGTGTGTGTGTGTGTGTGTGTGTGTGGCATGCTTTCAAGTCTGTAGAGAGATTTATACTAAAAAGCACATATTATCATAATAACGTGTATGTGTAACAAAAGCTTTTTGTTACATCAAGGTATAATTTACATGTACTAAAACACATAGATCTTAAATGTTAACTCTATGTGTTTTGACAATTAAATATTCTATGTAACCACCACTCTGGTTTTCATCACCATATAAACTTTGCAGTCAAATGAATTACCATCCTTTCCCCCTTACTAGGCAACTACTTTCTGATTTGTGTAACCACAGGTGAGTTTTGCCTTCTTGAATATTGTATATGTAGAATCACACAGCATGTTTTCTTATATATTGATGTTCTTCTTTGTATAGATGTCTGGTTTAAAGACAAGGAAAGTAGCATTGATTGACATGCAGAGGGGGTAGGTTGCCAACCAAATTAAAGCCCAGGAAAAAATGATGGCTGAGTATTACCTGAATAGGTGTATTTTATTCAAATTATGGCTTTGAAAGTAAGTGTTTTCTCCATTTTACTGATAAGGTATCTGAAGCTCAGCAAGGTGAACTAAGCTGATGTCTTGTAACTAACAAGTTGTAAAAAGTAGTAAAGCCAAGATCTGAAGTTGAAGTTGGCCTGTTGAACCCAAAGTTCTTTCCACATCCTAATATATATACGTGTGTGTGTGTGTGTGTGTGTGTATAACTTATTTATTTTTGCTGAAGGAGCAAAAAGAAAAATGCTAACTTGCCTATTTCTCTCTAATAGTCAAGAGTTGGGGTTATCTGAACAGGAAACAGAGCTTACTTACAGAGCTCCAAGTGGAGCAGGGAATTAGCCAAACAGGGAAGGTGGGAAATTACTTCATTCCTGGCCTGAAGCCATCCTGGAAGTTTTTGTAAGAGGGCCCAAAGCAATCTTATTCCTTCCTACTATGAGGACCTCCAGGATTCAAAGGACTAATGCTTTGTGCCTAAGGCCAAGATTTTGATGAGACTTGGCCTAAGACTTTAAAGATAGGATTGGGGAATGAGGATGGTTCTTTTTTTTTTCTTGCGGAGAGTCTCCAACATTTATGTTAGAATTGCCCTCCTCTACGTGAGAGGCTTTCAGCTCTTCAGGGATCACTGTTGAATCTTCATCATTCTCTCTGCTTGTTGCATTCTCAAGCATGGGCTGTGCTGGAGATGAGCACCAGGTTATGGATAGAAAATGAAAGAAAAGTTGTGTATAATGTGAATGAATTGGGAATGTGGACAAAAGATTTTAGGACCATTAGATGGACTCAATGGTGTGGCATTGATTTAAGTGCATACAAGGAACTGTAAGAATGTTTATAGTGATTAAAATAAAATCTCATTTGTCACTTACAAGAGATGCTCATTAAGATTTTCAGCAGATTTCTCATCAGAAACTTCAGAGGCCAGAAAGCAGCGGGCTGGTATATTCAAAGTGCTGAGAAACATACCAACACAACCCTCAAACAAGAATTCTTCAATAGGGCTGGAGGAATAGCACAGTCATTAGAGAGCTTGCCTAGCAAATACAAGGGCCCTGAATTTGATTTCCCAACACCACATAAACTGGGCATGGTGGCACCCACCTGAAATCTCAGCACTCAGGAGGCTGATAGGGGTCAAGGCCAGCTTGGACTCCATAACAAGTTTAGGACCAACCTGGACTGCAGAACGAACCTCTGCCTTAAAAAAAAAAAAAAAAAAAAAAAGGCTTTATCTACCAAACACGTTGTTCAAAAGTTAGGGAGACATTAAGACATTCCCAGATAGAAAAAAGACAGGGGAGTTCATTACCATTACACCCACCCTGCAAGAAATGCTCAAGGGAGTCCTGAGTTAAGGAAGTAACTCAAAGCTGTATGAAGAAATGCAGATCTCAGTAAAGGAAAGTCATAGGAGTTCCATCTTTGGCTTATAGGAGCCTGCTGTTTTGCCACAGTCTTTCTCTCAACCACTACAGAATTATGGCTCATAGTCAGAGAGTTTAATGTGAAAGTTTATTAGAGAGATAAGGAGGGAAAGGAGACGAAAGAGAAGAAGAGAGACAAACGCAAAAGCTTCCCTTTGAGGAGACCCAGAGCTGAGTTGTCCCCGTGTAGTGGTCTCCTCTTACGAGTTTGTGGCTTTTTTCTTATTTCCAAGTGGGCCCTGGGATTGGTGTTCCCATCTCAGGTCAGAGGCTTATGCAGCTTGCAGGATTCCAGTTGATTACATGGTAATAAGAGGCAGAGATGAATAACTCAATCCCTCCGCCTCTCTTTTGTCCTTTTCATGTGAGCAAAGCTCCTTAATTTTTCCCTGCCAAACATTTAACGAGGAACCAGGGAGAACAAAGGAACTGCTGGTGAGTTGCCGCTCTAGCCTTTAGGTATTGTCAGTTTCTCTTTTGACTGTACCTGGCCCATCTCCCTGCTGGATACATGTTAACAGGCATACTTTGAAGCAACACCACCGTATGTGTTCTTCGCAAGTGTGCACGGGACATTGTTTGGGAAAGAACATGTTTTATACTCCAAATTAGTTCTTAGCAGATGTTTTTTTACTTAAAAAACTAATATTTTCCCTCATTTTATTAATTTATATATTTGATATATAATGTTTACAACAAACTTGAGTATTGTGTGCACATATACGTCAACATTACAATCCCTTCCCAGTTTTAGTCCTCCCGAACCTTCCCCATCCCCCCTAACTCCCACTGTCACACCCATTTGGTTCTATAGAATTCCTGTATTCTGGATTTCCCAAATCAGAGAAACCATGTGATATTTAATATATTTAATCTTCTGCACCAGACTCACTTCACCCTCAAATCACCACCCTTTCGCTCAGCGTAACACCCCTGGAATGGGCTGCAGTGGTCACATCTTGGTGGTGCTTCTCTGGGTCCAGCAGAGCCTTTTATTGGGTCAATTTGCTGAAAGTTTTTTTTTTTAATCTTACAGTATCTTTGTTGAGACTCTTTAATATGGCCTTACCCTCCAGTCCACATAAGAAAAGAACTATTAACAGTGGAATTCAAAAGCTAAAAAATGTGAGAAAGAGAGAAGTTAAATTTCAAATTTCTTGGCTGAGGATTGACTGTAACTGTATATTCAGAAGACATTCAGAGGGGGTAGGGTGGGGGAGGTGGGAGGGAGGGTAGGGTAGGGGGAGGGACAGAAGGAGAGTGGGAGGGCTCTTGTCACCTTGACAAGATACATATGTGCACAAAATGCTCAACTCCATTGTAAACCTTAAATTTTGCATGTATACATATCAATAAAATGGGGGAAAAAGACATTCAGGTTATCATTACATCAATCAGTTTTCTTAGGATAGACTTACATCATAGACTGAATTAGTGAATTGCAACATTAAATGAATTTAAGTCTGTATTGAATTACTACTGTAAATGAACTTACAGTCTATAGCACAAAAGTATATTAAACATAAGGCCATAGATATTATGCCATATTTAGTTATTTCAGATTATTTTTTAACTTTCATAAATTATTTACTCACACTCACTAATTACTAACATTTTGCCAGATTTTGTTTATCATCTTATCTACTTATCCATACATATTTTTAAAAGATTTTATGCCAGTTCTCCATGTTGAATATAATTATTATGTTTTGTAAACTAAAATTCTGTTAAAAATAGTAATTATGTGAGGAAGTTTCACAGATTTTATGGGAAAGTTGGTACTGTTTTAGTAGGATATCAGTCAAATGATTCATATAACTTTTTTTTGGGGGGGGTTACACTTTCTTCTTAGATGTTTCCTTTTCTCAATGATCTTTGGTGCTGCTTGTCTTTCTGACTGTCTAAAAGATTCCTCCAAGTATTTTCTGTAATGCTGGGCTAGTGATCACAGATTTCTTTAGGGATTCTTGGTCATGAACAAGTTTTAGTTCTCCTTCAATTTTCCAGGATAATTTTGTTGGATACAACAACCTGGGCTATCTTTTAAAGCTTGAATGATTTTGCTCCAGGCTCTCATGGCTTTTAATATGTACGTTGAGCAATCTGTTGTAATTTAAATGGGTTTGGCTTAGTAGAATAATATCTGTTTTTCTCTTGCTGCTTTTAATATCCTCTCTTTATGAGGTTTTGATAATACGTCATGCTGAGTCTTATTGCTGGTTGAGGTTATTTAGTGTTCTATGAACATTTTATACCAAAAATTAATTCATTTTCCTAGATTTAGGGAATTTTCTTGCATTATTTCAGTGAATAAATTCTTTATGCTTTTGATGCTGTCTTCTGCTCTTTCTCGCACACCCATAATTCTGAGATTGACTGTTTTTTAATCATCCATCAGCTGTTGTATCCAACTACTTTGCTCATTTCTAATTTTGGAGTTGTGCTATAAGTTATACCATTTGTTTCCTCAGCTGTCCTCACAATGCTGGAGTCGACTTACCCTGCTTTCAGATGTATTTTTCATAAACTGAATTTCAGCTAGATTTCTTTTCAAAATGTCCACTTCTCTATTAAAATGTTCCTTCCTATCTCTCATTTTCTTATTTACTTCAGCCAACTTTTTATTTGTGGCTTCTATATGTTCAGTGAGCTTTGTCTCCATTAGGACCACTATTTGATCAGTAACTTCCACCTTAAGCCTTCTGATCAATGCTTACATTTTTTTGAGGATATCCTGTTTGTTTGTTTGTTTGTTTGTTTGTTTGAGAGGGTCTCACTCTAAAGCCTGTGCTGGTCTTGAACTCCAGTATGGAGCCCAGGCTGGCTTTGGACTCACAGCAGTTCTCTTGTCTCAGCCTCCCAAGTTCTGGGATTACAGGTATGTGCCACCACGCCTGGCTTATGTGGTGCTGGGGAATTGAACTCAGGTGCTGGGTACTTATCTGAGTGCTTGCTAAGCAAGCTCTGTAACTGCTGAGCTGTTCCTCCAGCCCCCCTTTGAGGATCTCGTGTTTGAACTGGCTGTTCAACTCATTTAGTTATTTTTTTACTTTCTTCCCTATGAGTTCCACTATTTCAGGGCCCATGACATTAATTTCTGGGGTCCCAGGCATTTCTGTGGGTGTCCTTCCTGTTACCTTGTCTTCTTCTATGTTTCTGTTGTGTGCGGACTTCACTCTAAAGACCTAGGTGAGAGGTATGAGGGTGTCTGGGGGGAGCTGAAATTCCTCTGATTTCTGTGCTGGGAGTAGGCTGTGAGGGAAGACCTAGAAGTTGGATGACCTCTGAGGTGTCTTGTTCACCCAAGCCCCCTCAGTAAAGGTCTCTCACCCATCCTGACTGTCCTCCCCTGAGGGCGGGGCTCTTCATTCTCTAAGGTGCTCGCACTATACCTAAGATGTTCAAGGGTTGATCGCCTTTCTCTCCACAATTGTCTCTTGTGCCCGTTTCTGCCTAGGCTCTGTTTGAGAGTGATCCCAAATGCCCTGATGTGCTCTCCTTAACTTTCTTTTACTCTATAAGCATTTTAGTCTAGGGCTCTTTTTAAAAGTACATCGCTGCCTATTATGGCTGGCAAGTGCTGCTTCTGATCTAAGCTCCAGGAGGCCTTTTCTAGGGGAATTCACATTGCATTTGTAGTATCCATGGAGGCTCGTTTTCTTTAAGAGAGTGGGATTACCACCTGCTATCAATTCCCACTTGTTTGGGATCCCCACTTACCTTGGTTTGAGCTTCCAGGGACCTGGGCTTTCCGCTATCTGTGGATGCTGGCAGCTCAGCGCTGCACTCAGTTGGCTGCTGTCTTCCTCTGCTTCTGAGATGTCTTCAGGATTTCTGTCCTTCCCATAGCCTCCTTTCAGTTTTTGGGGTGCTCCTTCCTCTCCTAGCTCTGTCAGAGGCTCCAGGCTCTGGGTGGACTTTCATCTGTCTGCAGATGCAAGTGGCTGCAGCTCTTCTCAGTCAGCCTGGGGTGGCTTTGTGGGCTACTGTTTACCTCCACTTCTAATGTGTCTTCAGGGTTTCTGACCTTCTCCTGGCCTCCTTTCAATTGTTGGGATGCACCTCCCTGTGCTACATTGAACAGGTAGTTTTTGATTATGTTCTCAACTTTTTAAACAGGTTCGGGAGGAGACAATTTGCAGCTCTGCTACTTGGCCGCCATCTTGACTGGAAGTCTCCTTAGCAGATTTCAGAAAACAGATATCATACAAAATAATGTTCTCAAACTACCACAGAATGAAGTTAGAAACTACAATAGAAATAAAACTAGAAAATTCACAAAATTATGGAAATCAAAGAGTACATCCTTAATCAGTGGATTAAAGAAATTACAAAAAAATAACAAAATGCTTAAGTGATAATTGAAAATGACATATAACATACGAAAACCTGTGAAAGAGCAAAAGTATTGGTAAGAGGGGAAAGAATTTAAAGTCAGCAACCTACCTTTACAACTAAAGAATATAGAAAAAGAACAAAGTAAGCCCAAAGCTAGAAAAAGGAAGGAAATAATAAAAATTAGAGAAGAGATAAATGAAATAGAGATTAGAAAAATAGAGAAAAATCAGTAGTCAGTGAAACTAGAAGTTGGTTCTTTGAAAAGATAAAAACATTAACAAACCTTCATGGGCTGGGGGCAGAGCTCTGTGGTTAAAGGGCTTGCTGAGCAAGTGAAGGCCCTGGTTTTAATTCCCCAGTGTCTTATGAGCTGGATGTGGGTACACACCTGTAATCCCAGCACGCAGGAGGCCCACTCAGGAGGATTGCTGTGAGTTTGAGGTTAGCCTAGGCTATGTATTGGGTTTAGGATCAGCCAGGTCTCAAAGGCAAAAAAAAAAAAAAAAAAAAAAAATTGAACTAAGGAAAAAGGGAAGATTCAAAATCTTAAAAATGAAAATGGAGACATTGTGACTGATTGTACACAAATAAAAAGGATTATAAGAGAGTATTTTGAACATTTGTTTACAAACATAAGAGAAACCTAGATGGAATGAACAAATTACTAGAAACACAAAATCTACCAAGACTAAATCCCAAAGAAAGAGAAAATGGGAATAGATCTATAACTAGTAAGAATATTAAATGAACAGTCAAAAATCTCCCAACAGTTAAAAGCCCTGGACCCAATGGCTTCATTGCTGAATTTTGTCAAGCATTTAAAAAAACTTTTTCAAAAAACTAAATAAAATGGAACACTTTCTTACTCATCCTATAATGTATCAGTACCTGATGGCAAAACCAGACAAAGACATTCCAAGGAAAGAATGCTATCGTCCAAAATCCCTTATGAAAATTGACACAGAATCCTCAACAAAATATTGCCCAAGAGATCCAGCAGCATATTAAAAGGATTATATACTAAGACTGAGTGGAATTTATTCCTGAAATGTGAGGATGCGTGTAATTTATATATTAACATCATAAGGAAGAGTACATATGCAATGTAGTGTGTACAGTAACAGGATGAAAGAAATAAATCCTCATCATCTCAGTGCAGAAAAGGAATTTAACAAAATTCAACATTCTTTCTTCATTAAAAGTACTTAACAAACTAGGAATACAAGCAAACAACCTCAACATAGAAAAGCTTATGATAAAAATTCATAGCAGTTATCTTATTCAACAGTGAAAGAGAAAGCTTTTTCTCTAAGATCAAGAATGCCTGCATTCATTTTTATTCACCACCACGTTGGAAGTTCTAAACAGAGCAATTAGAAAAGAAAATCAAATACAAAACATCCAGATTGTAAAGGAAGAAGTAAAATCCTCTCTTTTTGCAAGTAATATGGACTTCCCCCCCCCCCCCCGCCCCTTTGTTGGGGTTTGAACTGTAGTACATGGTAGGCAAGCATTCTACCTCAGCCACATCCTCAGCCCAATATGATCCTCTATGGAGAAAATCCTAAAAATTCCACAAAAAGCTGTTAAAACTATAGTGAATTAAGTAAAGTAATAGGATAGAAAGCCAACACACAAAAGTTAGTAACATTTTTTATACTGCAACATAACCAATCTAAAAAGGAAATTATGAAAATATTTACATTTGGAATTGCATCATGAGGAATAAAATATTTAAGTTATTCAAGAGGCTTATACAAGGAGAGTTAGAGGACATTGCTGAAAGAAATCAAAGCTGATACACATAAATGGAAATATATTCCATATTCATGGACTGGACAAGTTAATATTGTTGAAATGTCAGTATTACCCATGTAATCTTCAGATTTCAGTGCCATGTCTAGCAAAATCCTAATGCAGTTTTTACAGAAATAGGAAAACCTGATCCTAAAATTCACGTGGAATCTCAAGAGATCTCAAATAACCAAAACTGCCTTGAAAAAGGAGAACAGAGCTGGAGAACTTACACTTTCTGGTTTTAAAACCCAAAGTTACAGTATTCAAAATAGTATGGTGTTTGTATAATGATAGACACCTAGGCCAAAAGAATAGAGAGCCCAGAAGTAAACCTTTCCATATGTGAACAGATGATTTTGTTACCTGAATGTCAAGAACATTTAAAAAGGAAAATGCATTCTTTTGAACAAATGGAGAATTACGCTGGGGAAAGTAGGTATCTATGTGCAAAAGAATGAAATTGGATCCAAACTAACACCATATACAAAAATTAACTCAGAATGGGTCAAAGACCTAAGTGTAAGACCTAAAATTGTAAAACTCTTAGAAGGAAACATAGAGTGAAAACTTTATGACACTAGATTTGGCAACATTTTCTTAGGATAACAAAGGCCTGAGCAGCAAAAGAAAAAAACAGGCATTTTTGGACTTCAGGAATAAAATTGCACATAGACACTATCAGCAGCGCAAAAAGATAGAATGGGAGGACATATTGGTAAGGCATTTATCTGATAATGGATTACTATCGAGCATGCATAGAGACCTCCTGAAATTCAGCAACAACAGGAGTCAACTTATTCACAGATGGACAAAGGGCTTGAATAGATGTTTGTCCAGAGAAGATAACAAATGAACCATAAGCATATGAAAAAATGTCCTTAATCATTAGGGAAATGCAAATCAAAGTCACAAGGAGATGCCATCTCAGGCATCAGGGTGACTCCTATCAAAGGAAGAAAAAGTGTTGACAAGAATGTGAGGAAACTGAACTCTTGTGCACCGTTGCTATGATTGTAAAATAACGTCTCTATGGAAGGTGATATTAGCTTTTTCCTCATAAAGCAAAAAAAAAAATTATTGTATGATTCTGAAATTTCACTTCTTGGTCTATACCCAAAAGAATTTAAAGCAGAGTCTCCAGCGATATTTGTTTACCCATCTTCACAGCAGCACAATAGCAAAAACTTAAAAGCAGTCCAAGTTTCTGTTAGTCAGTTGGTGGGCAGTTGATAAAGTAGTGTGGAATAAACATAGAATGAATGTTCCAGCCTTTAAAAAGGAAATTATGACATTCACCACAACCTGGATGAGCCTTGAAAATATTCTGCTAGGTTAAATAAGCCAGACAAAATGGCAAACAGTGCGTGATTCCACTTACATGGAGTACCTTCGAGTAGCTAAAGTCAGAAAGTAGAATGGTGGCTGAGCTGAGGAGGAGTGGGGAGTTATTATTTAACAGAGTAGGGTTTCAGTTTGACAAGATAAAAAACTTACTGGAGATGGACTGTGATGATAGTTATATAATGTCATTAGTGCATTTTATACTATTACACTATGCACTTAAAATAGTTCAGATAGTAAGTTAGGTGTTGCGGTATATGTATTTCACTATAATAAATTAGGAAATCTAAGCACCCAGGCTTAAAACTTTTATTTAGATTGTTTTGTGATATACCAAATGAACTTTAAGTGCAGTAACTATATATCTAATTTTGTATGTTATAGAAATATTAGGAATGGAAGTGGATACTTATCAAAGTTCTTTAATACTGAAGCAGTAGAGAAAAACTGGAAGGGATTTTCCTGACCACGTTAAAAAACTATGTGACAAAATATTTGTAACAAATAGGGAAGACAAAAAGCTAATAATATCCTTATTATAAAAGGAGTTAACATCTGCCACAGGGATGATAGAGAACTGTGTAGAGAATTCAGAAACAGATTCAAGTAGGTATGAGAATTTAGTACATGGTAATAATGGCATTTTAAATTTGTGGGATAAAAATAATTCTATTTAATATATGTTGAAATATTTGGCCAACCACTTAGGATCAAAAGCTAAAGTTCTGCCTTACTCCTTAAGCCAAAATTAATTTAGATGTATGAAACGTTTAAATTGGAATTCTTGAGAAAAAGAATTACATTGTAGGTAAAAAAGCACGGGTTTTGGAGTTAGCCTAAGCTTGTATCCCACTTATGTCAATCTCTAGCTGTGTGAGCTTGGGCTTCAGTTTCATGTGTAACCAATTTTTGCCTCATAAAATGGGGTTGATAACAGCACCTGCCTCACAGAATTGTTGTGAGGATTAAATGAATTAATGTAGTTACAGAACTTGGTTCAATTCCCAGCAGATACAGGTGCTATTTGTATGTACATCATCATCAAAAAAAGTGAAACCAGCCAGGTATGATGACACATGCCTGTAAGGGTATTTCCTCCCAGCTGCTGGGAGAGTAAGGCAGGAGGATCACAAATTTGAGGCCATCCTAAGCAATTGAGCAAGAAGATACTATCTCACAATTTAAAAAAAAAAATGAGACACAGCCTTGCTCAGTAGCCTAGGCTGGTCCTGAGCTCACTATGAAGTCCAGGCTGGCTTTGGATTCACAGCAATCCACCTGCCTCAGCCTCCTGAGTGCTGGGGTAACAGGCATGCATCACTACGTCCAGCTTATGTAGTCAAATTCAGGGGAGTCAAATTCAGGGTCTTGTGCTTGCTAGGCAAGTGCTTCTTCCACTATGCCATTCCACGAGTCCCTCACAATAAAATTTTTTAAAAGGCTGAGGTGCACCTCAGGTGTGGAGTGTTGGCCCAACATATGTAAGGCCCTGGATTCGATTCCAGCCCCTTCCTATCCCCATAGTGAAACCATAAAAGCATCAAGGGAAAGCTGGTAAATATATATATTTTTATCAACTAGGGAGTGAAGGAAACATGTCACAAAAAAATACTTTAGTAAGGGGAAAAATCAAGAGATTTGACATTTAAAACTTCTATGCCTGGGAAAATGCTAACTTCAGCTTAGTGAGATACTAGAGGTCATCAGCCTTGGAAGGGGAGGCTGTGACAGTGACATCCATTTGTTTTATTGCTTCTTGAACTGAGTCTGGAAAATGGTTACTGGAAGCAGGTATACCCTGGGAGACACTTTTCATGTCTTAGATGTTGTCTTGGTCTTTCTATTTAAAACCGTTATGGCAGATTACTTGAAAGTTTGTGTCTTAAAGCAACAAAAGTTTATTATTTCTACTACTCAGTTCTGGAGGCCCGAAATCCAAAATCAAAGTATTTATTCACCATGTTCTTGTGCAGACTCTAGGAAAGGATTCTTCCTTGCCTCCTCCAGCTCCTAGTGGCCCTGCCATTCTTGGGCATGTGAAAACCAGCTCTGTCTTCATCTTCTCTGTGTGTCTTGTGGATTCTCCTCACGTAAGGAAGAAACCATTGGAGGCCTTCCGGGCCTTGTGTTGAATGTAGGGCCCACTCCAGTTCATCTTAGCTAATTGTATCTGCAAAGACTCTGTTTCCAGATAAAAATTACATTCTGAGGTTCTGGGTGACCATGCATTCTGTGGGGACACTGTGCAACTTGTCACAGTGTTCATAGTCCCATTTAAGAGAAAAGCTGCTGCTCCCCTGCCTTGGGGAATAATTGGGTAGGTAAAACCGAGGGAGTGGATTCAACACCTCACTGAGAGCTCGCCGCGGCAGCAGAAGTAATGTGTACAGAGGTGTGTCAAGGAGGCCAGGTACTCAGAGTTATTGTTAGGATATTAGTTAGCATAGGGAGAGTTCTGCTTTTTGTTCTTTATTTTTCACAGTGTTAATAGTATCCTGGTTTCCACTGTGTCTCTTTAAGCCTCATCTCAAATCATGGTCCCGCCTGCCTCCCTTGTTCTGGCTGTGGTTCTGTGTGTAGTTACCAACACCTGTGGTTGCCAAATCCAGTGGAATCCTCCAGCTGTGATTTTGTTTTTGGTAGATACTCTCTCCATGTGGTTTTCTCCTTTCTTGGTGTCCATGACATCACCCTAGCCTGTCATTAAGTGGAATCTGTTCACTAGTGGTCCTCTCAAGTGTTGTGCTCCTTAAGATGTGGTCCTTACTCAAATTGTCTCTAAGTAACGGATGACTCTCATTGTCTGTTCTTCCAACACAGAATTCTTCTAAGCCGCAGATTCACCTATTTAACCAGCATTGAGCTTGCAGGTGGTGAATATGAAGACAGATTGGTCATCCCATCCTGCCGTACCCCTCACTTCTTACGATACGTGTATGTGAGTTGGGTGGAGGCAGTTCCTTGTCTGTTGTACCTGCAGTTCCCTTTCCTCTCTGTGCCTCCCAACGTGGACTTCACTCCTTCCTCTACCCAAGCACACAGACACACAGTCACACACATACCACCAAGTTTTTCTTTCCTGGGTATATTCTTGGATTAAGTAAAATCATGTTGTAGTTATGCATACACATGTTTATAGCAACACAGTTTACAATAGTTAAGGTTTGGAAATAGCTTAGATGTCCCTCAGCAGATGAATGAGTAGAGAAAATTACAGAGATCTACACACACACACACACACATATATATGTATATATGTATATATGTATATATATACATGTTTACATGATGTACATGAAGTTTATTCAGTTATAAAGAAGAATGAATTCATGTCATTTGTAGGAAAGTGGATGCATCTTGAATCTATACTGTTAAGTAAAATAAGTCAGATATGGAAAGCTAAATATATTACAGTTTTTCTCTTGTATGAAAAATCCAAACTGTAAAAACATTAAGGAGTGAAATGAAAGATGCTAGAAAATAGGGGGGCAGACTTATGGGGGGTTGGAGACGGAATCAGGGCTTTGAAAAGAGTGTAGGGAGAGGGAGAAAACAGTAGGAAATGATCGAGATGCAGCATACATATGTACCAATTCTCCAAAATGAATGTAAATATTCTGAACGTAAAATCCATAAAAAGAAAGAAAAAAGGTTTTTTCCTTTCAAGTGCCTGTACTATAGCTTTGGATTCTTATTGGCAAGAAGACCAAAAGCTTGATTTTCCTCATTGTCCTTAAGCAGGCTAAACTAGGGATGGGATGTTAAAGCAACTGAGAGGTTCTGGAAACAGCAAAGTATTTTGATAATTAATTAGTGTTTCTTCTGACATAGTAGCTATTTTAATAGATCAGCCCTTTCAAGATATCTTAATCTTTGGAATGCTCATAGAATGATTGCTGGAAACAAACAGTGCATATTTATACTCTTTTCTTTCCTACCTTGTTATTTTCAGAATTAAAACCACAAATGGGTTTGTTACGTGACTTTTGTTACTCTATAAAGAGTTAAAGCTACACACGTGGGATTACATTATGAATTTACAGGAAAAGATAATGCTCGTTGTTCAAACAAGAAAGAAAAAACACAATCAAATGTTCCTTTATCCATTTTTATTACTATATATGATCAGGGCCATGAGTCTGAGCTCACTTCCTAAAAGTGTTTGTGTTTGGTCCAGAAGAACACATCTCAGCCACATCTCATGTAGGTCAGACTGCTTTATGAGGAGGCAGAGCAAGGTGTCACGTGACTGTGTTTCTTTTAGCAGTACTTCCTTACAGAGGTCTATTCATTCCGACTTTGGGCACAAGAACCGGTTAAATTAATGCTACACACTAAGCCCTGTGTTAGACACTGGAGGTACAAGAGGAGGACATGTCATCCTGTCCCTGAGCTTGGAAGTGAGAATAGAGATGTGGTCCATGTCTTTTGGGACCTTACTCTTCGACTGTCCTCTTCAGCATCTCCTGGGGCATTGGCCTAAACTGGGAGATTGTTGTAGGTGTAGGATCTCTTTCCAGGCCAGCTTAGCATCTCTGCCCAGGATTCTGCTTTTTCTTCTCCCCTCACCCCCAACCCCTCACCGCCACCCCAGAGAGCAGGGATTGTAGCGAGTAGGTGGGCTCACTGCGGATTGAACCCAGGGTCTCAGTACTAAGCTATATCTTCAGTCTCCATCCCTACATACTTTTTGAGATATGGTCTTGCTAAGTTATCCATGCTGTCTCAAGCTTATGATCCTGCTGCCAGAGTACTGGGATTACAGGTGTGTGCTACCACGCTCACTCTAGATTCTACATGTGCTTCACACTACTGGGTGAGGTCATGGGCTGTGCTAAACAGCAAGATCTTAGAATACTTCTCCAGAGCTGGCTCTTTATGAGTCTAGGTGTCCTTGCTGTCTCTCATGAGAGGAGTGGAAGATTTCGCCTCACTTTATGCCTCTAGGGAGCTGCCTTCAGATACCAGCGTAATGTAGATATGACCGATGTGCCTGTCACAGCAATGTTGCCTGCCAGGGAGCTCAACCTTTCCACCAGCATTCAAAGCATCTGGGGTAGACAGTATAAAGACTAACTGTGAACAGAATAGCCAAGAAGTTATAAAATAGTGAGCTGACCTGGAGCAGTAGGAAGAAGAGACACTCTCTGAGTACCTGAGTACTTAAAGCAAATCCGTTAGCAATTTGTCATTCAATAATTAGGGCATCTTTAAGCAGCGTTAGAATGTCGCCACAGTAGCCGAGGTTAAAGTTACTGGCCTAAACTAAGGTGAGGAGGCTGAAGTTGGAATTGATAAGGAGTGTTCGGTCACATCAGTTAGCTGTGGCAGGAGATTGAAGGGAGCCTGTGCTCATACTCAGGTTCCTGGCCTAGACTGCAGAAGGGAGAAGAATGGGAAATGTTTCACTCTTAAGGAGATAGGTGTGAGGTGTTGATAGTACCTGCCTGGTAGACACATAGGTGACAGCCCCCGAGCTCCCAAGAGCCGCCAGCTGAAGCTGCTAAACATGGTCAGAGTAGGCTTGGTGATACATTTGAGGCTCCCAGTGTGGGTCAGATCTTTGGGGATGGGACAAGCTCCAGGTAGGGCCCTGTGAAGAAGAAACCTCCCAGCAGCTAGAGAAGGCACACTCAGAGGTTGCTAGTGTGCACTTCTACTGGGAATGGCTTAAGACTGGCTTCGAATTCATGGCAATCCGCCTGTTTAAGGCTCATGAGTGCTAGGATTACAGGCATGCATCACCACACCCAGTTTATGCGGTGCTGGGGATCGAACTTGAGTTCTTAGCACTTGCTCAGCAAGTGCTTTAACCACTGAGCTATTCCTCCAGCCCTTTTTATTTTGTTTTAAAAGTGCAGCAGTGGTATCCCCACAGGCTCCATGAGGTTATTCATTGTCTTTGATGATGGTGACACTAGCCCTTTGTTTCCTGCTACTGTTGGTGGTTTCTAGCTTACCTACCAGTTTGTTCTGTGCATTTTTTTTTAAGGTCCTTAAAATCCTGGTAAGGGCAGTGACTGATGGGATGACGGATCGAAGTGGAGATGTTGCCACTGGCCTCAGAGGAAAGCTGCAGGAGTTACTTGGCAGAGTAACCTCGAGAGTGACCAGCGATGGAGAAATCTGGAGGCTGTATGCCCAGGTATACGGAAATGGGCAGAGTGAGATGCCGGATGACAACGAGAAGGTGAGTCCTCCTTGTCTCACCATGCCTTTTGCTCAGCGTGTGCAGTACATCTCCTTTTCATGAGGGTAGGGAAAGAGTTTCATAATCTGAAAGATAGCATTAATATGTTCAAATTCCGTTTCCCCCAAGGCCATCATTTTTATTAGTATGCATTTGCCACACAATAGTTACATTCAACTTGAGGAATTGGTGCACATACATACGACCTTTTATCACTTCCTTTTCCCCTACCTCTTCCCTCCCCTCTCCTCCCTCCCACATCGGATCTCTCTCCACTAATCTGTCTCCTTGTTATCTACCATCATTCTTATGTGACTCTTCCATTTATTTGTACTTTGGGTTTTTCATATTAAGAGAAACCATGCAATGTTTAAGCTTCTGTATTTGGTTCATGTCCCTGAGCATAATGGTCTCAAGATGCATTCATTTACCTGCAGATGATTCAAATTTAACCTTTTATGACAGAATAGTACTCCATTGTATGTATTATTTGCACCAGTTTTCTCCGTTCATTCATCTGTGGGTAGACATATTGGCAGCTTCCAGGATTTAGCTGTTAGGAGTTGTGCTGCTGAGCATGGGTATGTGTGTAGCTCTATTATATGATGACTTTAATAGGAAAGGTACTCACAAGTATAGGTGGGTCAGATGGATTTCCTGTTTTCAGTTTTTTTAGGGCTTTCCATTGGTCTTCCATAATGGTTATACCAGTTTACAGTCACACCAATAATGGAGAATGGTTCCTTTTCCCCACAACCTTGCCAGCAGTTGTTCTTTTTTGAGTTTTTATTAACAGTTGTTCTTACGAAGATAAGATAAAGCTCAGTATTGTTTTGATTTGCATTTCTCTAATGGTTAAAGATACTGCACATTTTTTCACAATTTATTGGTCATTTATAACTCTTGCAGGTGTCTGTTCATTTCAGTTGCCCATTTTTTCATTGGGTCACTTATTTTTGGTAGCCCTGTTCCCCCCCCCCCCCCCCCCCAGTTCTTTGTGTGCTGTAGATATTAGCCCTCTGAAGACAAGGTGGCAAATTTCTTTACCTTTCTGTTGGTTTTCTCCTCACTCTGTTGATTCACCTTTGCAGCGCAGAAGCTTTTTGGCTTGATAGAATCCCAGTCGTTTATTCTTGATGTTATTTCTTGTGCAATAGGTGTTCTGTTGAGAAAGTTCTTGCCTATGCCTATGTCCCCAGGGTTTTTCTGTTTTTTTTCTTCTGGTAGTGTCAGTGTTCTCACCTTAAGATCTCGGTCTTTGATCATTTTGATTTGTCAAGTAAGATTCTTTAACATAAGCAGTTTGAATTACGGACAGGTTAAGACTTAGAACATTTGTATTTGTAGTTTCCAGTAATTTTTTCTGATACGGTTGGCTTTCTGTTCCCTGCAAAAGAGACTCTCACCTCCTGTCCCTGCGGGATCTGCAGCACCCACCTGGCTCTTAGTCTTCACAGTCCTCTTTCAGGCTAATTACTTAAGACTGAGGCACACTGGTGTCTAGTTACTTGTTCATTGCTGTGACTCAGCACCTGACTTCCACAAATTTAGAGGAGGAAAGATTGATTTTAGTTCACAGTTTCAGAAGGTCACAGTCCATTCCGGGGTGGCTGGCAGCCATGGTAGAGGCAGAGGTGGAGACAGCTTCTCACGACATCACAAACAGGAAGCCAAGTGAAGGCAAGTTGAGACTCGTCCTCCAAGGAAGGCAGGAAGCAGCTTATATGTCCTTCCAAGTCTCAGCCCAGGGATCAGCCCCTCCTGAATCCAGGTATGGAAGATGTGATAAACCTTCACTACATGCTGATAATCCAGTTTACATACTGATAATCCAATTTACATGTTGATAATCCACCCCTCTAGAATAGGCCCCAGTCTACCAACAGCACATGGTTTCATATATAATCCGTAACATTCAAATGCATGACACTTTTGGGGGACATTCCAGAACCAAACCACAATAACTGGGTTTAGGGATAGAAAAGTCTAAACACAAAACTCTGTACCAAGATTGCTGTGCCCTTTCTCGCAAAGATAGTAGAACAGTTGTGCCTCAGCTGTGCCCCTGTCTGTCTCTCAACATAAAGGAGCTCCAAGAATTCCAAGTCTGAAATAATTGTTTTGTGTTTCTCCTCAAAACAGCCACAACAAATCAAGTGTACTCCTTGCCCGTGTTTGGAATTAGCTACGGTACAGCTAATCTGTAGGATTCTTAGCCATTTTGTCCTCCCTCAGTCCATACAGCTGGCTTCTGCCTTTGCCTTGTCAGCCTGTGAACACATATCACATGCACACATGCTCATACTCCTACTTTCTATCCTTCTATTCCTCCTTGAATTATGCTCCCTCTTGCAGATACAGATTTAAGGGCATCCTAGTTCTCTGATCCATGACTTCTCCCTCAAGAATTTGCAAGAACATGATAAAGAGTGTTTTAAACTCCTACCACCAATTCCATAGTTTTCACACCTCATTTTCTTGGCTAAAAATGCTAAGGAAATCTGTATACTTCTTGAAGATGTCCAGACCTGGCCTTTATATTTTTTGGATATAGGGATGTGTCTGTTCAGATATATCCTTTGAGTTCTTATAAGTGCTTATTGCTCCTGGGTGCATCCCATCCCTTCTTTGATGAGAATGATGGGGATTGTGCTGTACAACACAGATGCGGGTCTTTCAAGTTAGAATTAGTTCCACATGCTTCCAAGAAATAGCATTCAAAATGTGAGTTCTACTTACTATTCTGAATTTTGCTCTTTCTCTTTCCACAGGCATTCCAGTATCTCTCAAAGGCATACAAGTGTGACACACAATCCAGTTGTTGGGAGAAAGATGTGACATCATTTAAGGAATTAGTTCAAAGAGCCTTAGGACTTGCACACGGTACTTGATATCAGTGGCTTATATTGGTGTATTTCCTACTGGAAAAAACATAAAGTGGTACTGAAAAGTAAACTTTAGTTATAAATAATTTTAAATTATTTTATTTTATCAAAATTGTTTTTAATTCAGAAAACAGACTACTGTGAAGAAGGTACTTTTGGAGCTATAAGAAGGAAAAAAGACTTTAACAATACTCTTTAAATACAGGAATTGGAAACTTTTGGAGATACAAAATACTTTTATGACTGTAAATAACCTTTATACTGTCTATGTTAGTTATGTAGTATTAAGGAAATTACTAAACTAAGACTCATATTCTTTTATAAATCAATGCTTATACATAAAATATGTCAGTCTCTGACGTACATATACACAAAGAACTATGAAATTGCAAAAGATACACAAACTACAATCTAGTCCTTGTCTTTTGGAAATTTAGAGAGCGTAATTTTACCATTAGAGTCGTTTGCCCAGTTGGTAAATACAGTCCAGATGAATACCACTTTTTAATTACCTGCATTCATGAAAAAATAAGGATTACATTTAGTAGTACATTTTAGTATTTGAATATGTGTATGTGATATTCTGGGAATCAGTGCCAATGAAGTAAAAAAAATCTTCCATGTTAAGAACTGAATCACAGAAATTGAGAACCTATCCTAAAGTCCTCTCTCCTGTGGCTTTCTTCCTCCTGCCACTGAGAGTAACAGCAAGTGGGAGACACTGAGAAACATGGAGAAGGCAGAGCTCCAGAGGCAAGGAGACCAGAGTGTAGGAGCAGCGCCACTCTGCGTGCTGGGTGACTAGGTCACCTGTTTAATTTCTCTGAACCTTAGTTTAGTTTAAGTAAAATGAGGATGATAACTACCTGTGGTTGTGAAGAAAAGTAAATGAGACAGTTAAAACATTTAGCAAACTTTACACATGGTTTGAACGTTAATCCCTCCCTCTTCCACCCCCACCCTGTGTCTTCTGAAGTGGAAGATCTGGAATATATGATGAGGGACTCAAAGCTAGAAAGAGAAAAATGAAGAACAAAAATAAAGTTTAACTTGCCTATAACGCAGGTACAGAACATTTGGACAGTTTAGAAAGAGGGTTGGTAGTTAATAATTCTACTTGTGGCCTTTGATATCCTTGACCAGAAGGATATATTTATCCAATTTTCTGGACCACCTAGCCATTGGTGAATAGGGTAGAAGTACTGAACTCTGTACAGCTGAAATTCTGTGTATAAAAATTGGAGATAACTGCCAGTGGATCAGTGGAAGAATGTTTCAGGAGTAGCTAGAATTCATGTAACTCGTGCTAGCTTTGTGGAGATTGGGTAGAGAAGGGGCTCAGTCCTTTGGTCTTTATGGATACCATATTATGTTTGGGGAATCCCACATTGAGGTGTATAATGTATATAATTAGCTGGATGAGATTCACTGGGAAGAATTTATCTATCTACTTTAACTTGCCAAATATAAATATTTCTGTGAATTACTGGCTATGTAATGGTCAAGGCCAAGATATTTTTTGTAGTCACCAGGTGTTGGTATTAAGACCTGTTAGCTATAGATATGTAAGTTAAAGGCATAAAGCTTATTTTTAAATTGTTATTGGCACCATTTTTCCTGTCAGGGCAGCATTCAGAGAAGAACAAGAGTCTGTTTTTTTGAAGGTCTCCTTAGGCTTTAATGACTTGTGGGCTGGTGCTTGTACATTGTAAGCATATACTTGGGTGAATGTTCAGCTTTTGTTTTTAGTGACACTTCATATTAATTGATGGATTGATCATAGTGCTAGGGATTGAACTAGGGCTCTGCATATTTTTGGCAAGCATGCAACTCTGAGCTACATATATCCTCAGCTCTTTTTAATTTTATTTGTTGGTTTGTTTGTTTGTTTGTTTATTGAGACAGGGTCTGGCTCTGTAGCCCAGGCTGGTCGTGAACTCACTATGGATCCCAGGCTTGCCATGTACTTGGCAGACCTCCTGCCTCAGCCTCCTGAGTGCTGGAATTACAGGCGGGCACCACTATGCCCAGCTTTTTTATTGGTGCTGGGAAAATCAAACCCAGGGCCTTGCACTGGCTAGGCAAGTGCTTTAACCATTGTGTCATTCCTCCAGCCCTTAAACTTTATTTTAAGACAAGATGTCACTCGGTTGCCCTTGCTGACCCCCAGCTTGTACTCATCCTCTCCCAGCCTCCTGAGTAGCTGAGATTACAGGTGTATCTCAGTCATCTGGTACTTCAGATTTATAAAGATAAATCCTGCCCTTGCCTTTGCTGGCGTTTGTACGCAGCATTTGGTTCAGTAATGACCTGGGTTTTCTACTGTTCTGTTTCCTTTTTTTGCCTTTCTCCCCCATGCCGCGCCTCTACTCTGCCTAGTTCTGAAGAGGAAACATTGAACTCTGTGCTCCCTGTGGGCTGCCGTTGTTGAGAGTCACCATGCCTTTCGCTCGACTGGAGAGGACGTTGCGCTCCAGGCAGTGTCTGAGCTCCGTCTGCAACAGCGCTGTCATTGCCGCCCACTTGCATTGTCTGGGGGATACTCATTTCCAGCTTCTGTGATATTATTTTCTGGGGAAGAGTAGGCAAAAGCTCCTTTGTTCTTTGCCATCCTGGAACTTGTAAAATAATAGTTGCAGTATTTAAGTGCCATCATGGAGAGGAGGCGCTGCTCTCTTGGATTTTCTGGTGATTTGGAGTAGCAGGGTATTTCTCTCTCTTTCTTGCTCCCTCTGTGTCCCTCCCTTTTTCTACCTCTGTTTTTAACTCAAATGCCCTTTGGAAATGGGGTTGAGAAGAGAACTACTGGGGTGTGTATCTTCTTGCTCGTTTCTTTTCTCCAAGTAAAAATAAAGGGTTAAGAATTGTAGCTATTTCTGATAAAAACTAGCAGGTATTTAACAACCCAAATACCTCTGCCGTGTCTGTGACAACTTTCCTGTGCTAAGAGAAGACCTCCTAATCCTGTCTGTCTCTGGGTCATCTAAGCCCTCTGAAAATAGGGTTAATTTACTGATTACTGTGTATCCTTCCAGTCCTTAGTTGAGAAATGTCAGAGTCTAATTACTTTTCTGAGAAAGAATGTCGCATCTAATTTCTTCTGGCCAGGAAATGTATCATTAATTAATACCTACTGTTTTGTCAACCATAGACAGCCTCTGTCATTTATTAGAGTTTGCAATATGAAACTCCGTCCATGATCTAGGCTATGAAGTGGATTTTAATCCTTGTGTTGTTCAGTATACTTTTGAGGAGGTACTGGAGATGGCACTCAGGGTCTTTGCATTGAGCTATGTCCCACCCCTTTTTTATTTTTATTATTTTTTTATTTTTATTTTCAGCCAGAGAGCCTCACTAAGTTGCCCAGTCGGGGCTTGAAACTGTGATCCTCCTGCCTCAGCCTCCCAGAGTGTTGGGATGATAGGCATGTGTTACCGCCCTCAGCTCTGTGGTGTACTTTAAAAGTAGATCTGGTTGTTGGTCTGATTGAGTGCAGTAGACATAGTTTTAGAGAACACAACAAGAACAAATCAGTAGAGAAATACCAAGCATAATGTCTGTACAGAGCTCTTTCCTTGTTCTCCTAAAATGTTATACCTGGCCTTCTCCAGGAAGGAGTCAGACCCCTTTGCAACTCCAAGTTTTAGGAAAACGGTTCCTCAGAATGCTGGAGGAGAGATGCCTGGGATGACCGAGTCCGTTCGCATATGCTTCCTTCCGATGCTCTGTGTGTCTCAGAAACACTAGGCTCGTGATTGCTCACATTCCTTGGATGAAGGCACACAGATTGTTGATCAGTTCTTAATGTGTCTATAAATTTTGAGTATGGCAGTGCAGTAAACATTGAGTGCTACATGTTTGATATGTCCCCTTTTTTGGGCTGATGTCGTCAGCAGTTTTGAGTCCCCGTTAGGGACTTGGTACCATAGAAAGCCACACAAAGGTGTGATGCATAGGTTTGTTTTTTCTGTGGATACCTTCTTCTTGGTAATATTTTTGTTTCCTTGCCTAATTTCATTGGTCTCTGCACGCTTGTACATGAGTGTGCCTATGTATGCACTGAGCGTCTCCTCCTGATAACCTGTAATTCACTGAAAACATACCTGTTATCTTCCAAATCCTCCTTGGCAGTAAACTTCTTTCATAAGAAGGATAAAGTGGCACCAAGGTTGTTACTCAGTGGTAAAGGCCCTGGTAAGCATGCTCAAGATCCTGGAGGTTTTCTTTTAATCCCTAGAGAGCATGTGTGTATACACCCCCACCCCCAACACACACACACACACACACAAAGGATAAAGAATTTATGGGAGTGCACGTTATTATTCTCTTTTATAATAAAATCTTTCCAGGTAGAAATGTTTCTAAAGTCAGTTACTGTGTAATTGTGATAAAATAATTGGTTTTTGTACCTCTGCTTCGTCATTACTAATTCTCAATGGCTATCTTCCCCACATTTCTCTTGCAGTGGCTATAAAATGCAGTAAAAACAAGTCTAATCCTCAGGAAGCCGTACAAATGCTTTCTTCAGTTCGACTCAACTTACGGGGCTTATTATCTAAAGCAAAGGTAAACTGTGAATTAACTAAAATTGTTACACAGTGGAAAGATCATAAGTCTCCTTTTAATTCTACTTTTATACCAAGTATAATTTTAGGCCCACATTATATTTTAGATAACATTATTCAGGTGATTGGTTGTGCCGAGGCTACTATTGGTTCCTTGGCTTAATCTTAAACATCAGTAGCTTAGGAGTCTTGAAACTTAGTGTTTTTAATCTAGCCCTTAGTGGTTTCTTTAAACAGTGCTTTTCTATTTAATACTGCTTTTCCTAGAGTGTGACATATATGCCACAGATGGCACTTCAGTGAACTTTTAATTTTAATATATATTTATTTCTATGCACATTAGAGAAAGTATATACAGTCCATCAAACCTACAGTTTCATGAATTTTATGGTGTTTTTCATTTTTAGTAGTGATACAATGTTTCCTTCAAAAAAAGACTTCATGTAAGTGAAAAATTTGATAAAGATAAAAGTATAAAGTAGGTAGCATGTGCCTTTGACAAAAAAATTGCTCAGGCAGATGTTGACTCAAGTTTGGCAATGGAAACATACCAATCAATACCTTGCACCCACTGTCCTGCACACCAATGCTGGGTTGGGTGCTGAGAGTCACCTGGAGCTTTGGTGGGCTGGAGGAATAGCACAGCCCGGAGTTTGATTCCCAAGCAACACAGAAACTGGACATTGTGGCACGTGACTGTAATCCCAGCACTCAGGAAGCTGAGGCAGGAGAATTGCTGTAAATTCAAAGCCAGCCTGGGCTCCATACTGAGTTCAGGGCCAGCCTGGCCTGCAGAGTAATACCCTTCCTCCAAAAAATCAAAAAAAGAATAAATTCTTGAGATGTTTTTGACAGATTCTGATGTAGGGTGGAGTTTAGGAAATTATTAAATTTGTGTGGTAGGATTATACCTCTTGAAGCAAAATTTAAAGGAGCATGATTGACAGTTCAGCTTGATACTTTCTTTTCTCATCTTTACTTAACTTTACTATTTAATTTAAGATTGCTAATTAATTTTGATTCACTTCTGGGAGAAAGTCCATAAGCCACTCTCAAAACCTTTTTATTCTATAAAAGTTTTTCAGAGTATAACTTTTTTTAAATTGATCTTTGTGGCTTAAGGCATCATTTTTGCTTCTGTAAGTAGTTAACTCATGTTTCCATCCCTAAGTAGCTGAACAGTATTTCCTCCCAGCTCGACAGTACAATTTTAGAATTACTTACAATAGAATTCTTTACAAACTTTTACGTAAAAAGTCACACTAGCAAGCTTTTTCCGTACCTGTCCTTCTCAAGTTGGTACCTAAATTTTCTGCTTTGACTAGATCATAAACTCATAACTCTCTCTCTGCAGGATGCTCTCTTCCAGTTCCTTTGTGGCTGTGCAAATCTTTATTTTTGTTGTTCTTTTATATAAATTTGTACCCATTTGACTTAAATGATACCATCTGTGCAAATACTACATGTCCTTTCTTATGGTAGTAGATTCTCAAATATTAAAAATGAGACCTCAAACAATCGCCTATGTTTAAGTTTTGTTCTTATTAAATCCCAATTGGATTGTCCAAAAAATGGGAAAAGTTGCCTCCTGATGTTTCCTTCAGTGTACCTTTTTCGCATGTAATATTTTAGAGATTCTGGTTTTGTAGTAGATCATATGTCTTTTCTGTTTTTTGAATCGGATTTGCTAAACAGACTTGTATTTCAAAGAAGCCCTTACTTTTTAAAGGATACTTTAAAAAGAAAAAATGAATTGTGGTAATTGTGATAAATAGCTTGCAGTAGGCTTGGTGTGCGTGAATCTTGCCAGCCCAGGGACTTTGTGAAAATAAACCCCCAGAACTTTTTTTTTCCCTTGCTAAACAAAGAAATGCCTCGTTAACAAACACCACAAACTTTAAAGCTCTAACAAATTTAAATAGCTTCATCGGGCAAGTCATTGAGTCCCTGGTCTCCCAGGACATAGAGACTCCTGCCCTTCACACCCTGTGGTGAGCAGTTTGCTGCCAAGGGTGCATGAGGGCTGCTGGGTGGAGGTCAGGGGTCCTGGAGACAGAAACCCTGGAGACAGAGCAGATCTTACCTCTTACACATTATTCACTCTTTCTCAGTCTCAGCTGTTTCTGCCTCATCCTCCCTTCACAGGGAAGTGATACAGATTAATTATGATTTGCAAGCACTATAATCATTAGTTTTAAAATATGCTATGAGTCCAGGTTGTTTCTCTAAGAGGTGTTTTGCTACTGACCAGTTGCAGAGGTTCTTATATCATTCTCTTAGGAAAAGCTGTGCAAACTGTCTAGTGAAGTCTGTGGAAAGAGATAAATGAGAAGCTATGTGAATTATGTTTCTGATTAAAACACACACGTGTGCACACACATACACATAGAGTCACATTCTCGGTACATACACAAAGATCATAAAACCCTGAAGCTGGTATTTTTGGGTACCTCTTTTGGCCTACATGCAATTCCAAGAGAGATGTTACAAATGTTTTGAGCTATGGTTAACATTATTGAAGTATATTGCAGTAAACTTTCTAAGGTAATTCTTTTTCCACATTATTTTCATTTTGTTGAGCTTTTTTGCTTTCACAAAATTTTGATTGTCTTTGTGGTCACTAAACCTATGCAAAAATTAATAAGTAGGAAAAAGGGCATGATGATTTGTATGAATTCATGTATCACATGTTTGTTTTGTTTGCATACATTTTTGAGTGAATATATCTGTTAATCCAAAAACCATTATGTAATTGAAATGAATAATAAATATTTAAGGCAGCTGCTTTGCAAAACGGAGCTCATTTGAATTTATAAATTCATGCATGTTGTTTTAGTTCATTGTTTCATTACTATAGCTTGTATATTTCTGTGATGGTAAGCACACAGATATTGCTGTTGCTACTGTCATAATGCCATAGTATTATTATGCAAAGGGCATTTTGATTCTGTATTCCATGTTTTTTATTTTAAAGGAATTACCATTGTTTTGATGGTTATGCTTTATGTTATGTTGCAGCAGCACTTTATAGACATGGCAAGTGGAGAAATCTCCGGAGAGGTAGCGGGTGAAGTAGCAGCAGTGGACGCCTTGGTAGCGGAGCTTCAAGCCCTGAGCAACCAGTTTCGAAATCAGTATTGATTGTGGAGCGGTTTCTGGAAAAGGTGTCTTTACCTTCTGGAATTCCTCTTATACCTGCATGTCTGAAACACAAGATCCTTTTTTTAAAATAAAATTCTCTATAATGGCTTACATTTTTGTTTTTGTGATAGCCCCAAATGTTTGCCCTGTCTAAAGTACATTAAGTAAAAGGTTCATTGTTTCTTTAGGCTTAGTTACAGTCAAATTCAGTATTTATATTATTCCTAAGGTATTTTGCACAAAAAACAAAACATAAAAGTTTTCTTTGTACCACAGGGTTTATTCTCAGCCCAGCATGAATTGGATCATTCTTTGGAAAAACTTAGTCTAAACAGGAAAAAAAATTATATATTACAAATTGGTGGAATCATTAGATTGGCTGTTTTATTGTCCAAGAGTGATAAAATAGTGGATTTGGTGATGGAAACATTTACACTTCTTAAAATTTTGTGTTTGTGTCAGAAAGATACAGACTTGGCTAAATTGCAAATGTGAGCGTGGTATAACTTCTAAATCAACGAAATGCAAGGAAAACTGTGACATAACCCAAAGGACAGCTCAGCTGTGAGCCACTAGCGATCAGGCCGGTACCACCTACTGGTGCATACTACCAGCCCTCGAGATGTTGTTTAATAATGTTATTATGGGTGAAGACAGCTGTAAATGGTGCCATAGTACAAATATGCCAAAGTAAAATGCTTTCTTAGTAATGTCTAGGGAAACAAACACTGGACTCAGCAGCTGAGCTTGACAATCTTAGCACAAAGTCATGGTGAGGAATTTTTTCGTTCCTGGCTTGGCTGACTACATTTTGCATCCCATGCATAAATCACTAGACCTTTGTTTTCGTTTTTTTTCCGTGTTTGTATTTATAAGATGTGAATAATTTCTATTCCTTTGTGAGTTTCAACTGCCTTTGGAAATTTAGCATTTCATAATCCATAAATATAAATACTCTGAACATTTAAAAAGTCTTTTCAAAATTCCTTCTGTCATGCTCTCATTCCTTAGCCACCTGCCTCTCTTGTCTATTGTCATAGTGAGTTTTAAAAGCATGCACGTCTGCTCCAAGCGGTTTCTCCCATAGAGGGGACAGTGCTGGTGAGAAAGCCCGAGCTGAGCAGTAGCTGGGCACGTGGCTGCCGGGTGAGTGCACGGGTGACGGCTGCATGGTCTCAAGATTAGTCTGTGTCCGTGCCCTGCTGTGAACTCCGGTAGAAATGAGCGAGTGAAAAGAAATGAACTAGTGCTAAGGATAAGGATTTCCAGAATCAAGGAGAAAACTTGAAGAGAGCTTCAAGGTCTTGGAAATCCTGAGTCCTCAGTTTGCTTTCCTGTGGGTTTAACTGGAAAGGCATCAGTGACTGGAGTGATCACAAACCAGGTAGCTGGGGTGTTGTCCCCTTTTGGTCCTTTATGCACTGCCGAGATGGGCCGTAGTGTGCAGCAGACTTCCCTGTACGCTGGGGTTTTCTTTGTTTTTGTACTGGGGACGGAACCCAGGGCCTTCATACTGAGCTACGTCCTCTGCCTTTGTTTTCTTTTTAATTTTAAAATTGAGACAGTGTTACTAAGTTGCCCAGGCTCAGCTCAAACTTGCAACCCTTCTCCCAACGTGCTAGGACTAGAGATGTGCACGGGTATGCCCACCTGCCCTGTACCACAGGAGTGTTATTGATGTTTTCTTTTAAAAGACATAGATTCCTTATTTTTAATCATCTTATATGAAAATTTAAACTGTGGAAATGTGAAGGGAAAGCTTAGGATTTTCTAATCAAAATCACATGGGTACCTGAGGACACTTGTTAGCTTTGTGACTGCCTCACCTATAAAATGTGTGGTGATAGCAATAGCTCTTGGCTGTCTCTCTGCCTGTCTCTCTCAGCGCTATCACCTAGCCTCAGGTTAGCAACGCATATCTGTCTACACAGCTCTGAATTGTTTACCAGAGGATCTTCGGGCTTTGTATTGACCTGTTATTAAATACTTGTATTTCCAAATCCTTAAGTTTTAGCTTTGGTTTTATAGTATTAATACTTTTGTTTTCAGAATCATTCTTTTGCTTGTCAATTAGGGGATAAAAGAAGATGTGCTCCTCTAACTTTGTTGAGTTTCCACAGCATGAATATTAATGATAATAATAGCTGCAAATTGTTGAGTCATTACTATGATCCAGGCATTGTATGTAATACCTTCTTTCAGCCTCCGAAGAGCCTTACTAGGTCATTTTTTGATGACAGTAGGAAACTGTGGATCTCATGCTCTAGAAGAGAAATAGGCAGGACTCAGACTGCAAGAGCCTGCATTTTTTTCCTCCTATTTTGCTGAAGGTTCCAATAACCAGGTGATGTTAGTCTTCCCTAACAGTGAGATACTTGAACAGTTTTCCTGTCATTCACAAAGTTCTAGAGAAATTCTGTGAGGTCTTAGTTAATGATAGCCTGTGGTTTGTTATGACTGTCTACTTCTTAAATTGTCTGTGTGTGTGTGTGTGTGTGTGTGTGTGTGTGTATGCGTATGTGTTTGTGTGTCTGTATTGTAGTACAGAATATTGCCCAAAGCCTTCATACTGTTATATCCCCAGTACATTTTCATTTTTGACTTTGAGACTAAGTTGATTAACTTGCCAGTGCTGGACTTGAACCCGGGATTCTCTTGCCTCAGCTTCCCAGAATGCCGAGCTTACAGGCCTGTAGCACCAGGCACACTTAAAACAAATTTCTTAATGAATTCCTTGTCAGTCTTTTTTCCAAAGTGGTGACCTAGTTAGTGGGAATTTAAGTGAAGAGGAATGAAAATAAACTGCAGTGGGATGAGATTCCCTCTTAGTATCCCAAATCAAACCTCAGGAAGCCTCGAGGGCCGGTGCCAAGCTGGGAAGCAGGGCGGTGGGGTGGCCGGGAGTGGTGGCGCTCGAGCTGCAAAGCCTGGGATGGTGCGGAGGCCCCGCTGTGGGTGGAGGTACCTTTGGCCTCACTGCCACGGAGCCTCGGACATGGACAGCTTTGACTCATGTCATGCGCATCCTTTTCCCATGAGACGTACAGTGAGTGTGTCTTCATTCGCGGAGGCATAAAAATGATAACGGCCTTGTGACGTAAATCCACCTACTTTCCAGTCCTGGTTCGGAGTCATGGCGTCAGCAGAGATCTAGCTAGGAGCAGCTATTCATGACCATTTATTCAAGTTTTACTGAATTTGCTGGATGAATTTGATGAAAAATATTTCTTTTCCCATTGTTCCTTTTTTATAACATCCACATCAATCTAAATTGCTGTTCAGGTAAGGTAACTCAACTTTACTGGCCAAGAGTGAGGAATAAAATCTGTTAAGTGGATGCAACACATCTCGTTTTGCCCTGTTCATTCGACAGGCCCTATGAGATGGCAAAGAGCCGTTATTCAAATGACGGGTGCCATGCTGTGGAAATACAGATGGATTTTTCACAACGTGCAGAAGTGCTTATAAATAGATAGGTTTCAATCAACAAGTAGCTTATTCAGGCATGTGCTCAAATATAGTAGCTGCATTCATTAGACAGACATTCCCACTAATCCCAAGACTTTACTAATAAAAGAGTAATCCCTTGTGGGCTGGAGGTAGTGGTGGTTTGCTTTTAACTCTTCGAGTCTTTCACAGACCTATTTATAATTGTAGCTACATTTGGTTTTCACCTACTGAACTTAAAAGCTGGGCTTATCTTAAAATTTATTATTTTGTTAGGTTTTTTTTAAAGATTACAGTGGCTTAGTAAACAAAGGAGCTTTTTACTCCAGATACATATCTTGCAGCAGTGTCAATTTAAAAATTAATTGTGTGTGTGTGCTTGTGTTCTCATTACTTTAACGTCAAGCACTTTCTCTTTTACCCTGATTAATACAAAGTGTTTGCTTGACCAGATTCTGTTGCTTTTTCTTCTTTGACCTTAGGATAAGTAACAAGCCACTGGTCCATTTTGATAGAATTTGCGCGCTCTCAGTGTAGGAGTTTGACTTCGTATGTCGACATTTTTCTCCTTGGGCTGGGCTTTGTTCAATAGGTTCTCCACCCCTCCCATGTTATTCAAAGCTAGCTGTAATTAGTTCGCTTAGCACAACATCAAAAATTTCCCCCTTGCCAGTGATGTCAGATTTCCGTTCCTTTTTATTATTCTGACTTCTTATAAACTGCTGTGACCCGTGAGTCAGCCTTGCCATCTCTTGGCCTTGGGCCAACATTGTAATCTATGAAGAGGGAATCTTGCCAAGGGCTACAGGGCAGAAGACTAATATTATTAAAGTGGTCTTCTGAACAGTAAGTATCAGCCATTTTTAATCTCTTTGTGATGTTATTGCCAGAGAGGGATGGGGGATAAGTAAATCACATTAATGTTATTAAGGAACTAGCCTGTGCATGGCAGCCTTTTCCAGACTGAGGGCTGTATTGAACATCAGTATCTGTAGGTATGTAGAATTATTACATAGTGCTGCTTATACACCGATGTGCTTCTTGAAGACTCTTACTGTGGGGCTCAGGGAAGTCTTAATCTCTTGCAGCCTCTGACGTGTAGCCTGTCAGTGATCCATATCATACAGAGGTGTTAACATAATATCAATTGAGAAGATGGATTTATTTTTCCATTTTTGATATACAAAAACACACACACATATATATATATATATATGCTATACATGTTTACATTGAACTTGAGTATTTTGAGCACATATATATCGCATCAAAATTATAAATCCTTCCCCTCCCCCTTTTGGCCCTCCTACAACTTCTCCCTCCTAACTCCCGCTATCACCCCATTTGATTTTTTTTTGCATATCGCCTCCGTTTCTCCTTCCCACTCTCTTGCCACCCGCTTCCTCCTTCTCTACAAAGTCCATCTTCTTTCTTCCATATCTCTTACTTTTTTTATGGTTTGGTTTTGTCATACTAGAAAAACCGTACAGTGTTCAACTTTCTGGGCCTGATTCATTTTGCTGAGCCTAATAGTGTCAAGGTGCACCTACTTTTCTAAACATGACTCACATTCTTAACGGCACAGTAATACTCCATTGTGTATGTACACATCTTGTTTACCCAGTCATCTGTACTCAAGCACATTGGCTTCTTCTAAGATTTGGCTGTCATCAGTTGTGCTGCTTTACAGAAAGTATGCAAGTTATCATTATATCAGTCAGATTTCTTAGGCTAAACTTATATCAGACACTGAATAAATGAATCATTACTTTAAATGAACTTAAGTCCAGAACACAACAGAATATTACACATAAAGCAATAGATATAACAGCATGCTTAGTTAATTCAGAAGTTTTTAAGAGTTCTTTCCCAAAGAGGAGCAGGAAGAAATGACTAAGATCATTACTACATATTTTGTTACAAAGCATGAAATTGAAACAAAACTTAAGAATTACAGGTTGAACTAATAGCTAGCTGAGTTCTTAGCCAGTTGACAAAGGCTATGTGATCTTTTTATCTTTACCACTCAATGTCAGCTTCAGGGAAATGACCACAAGAACCATTTATTTATCAACTTACTGTTTTTAAAACTAATAATATTTCAAATCAGAACCACTACCTTCTGCCACTCCACCCTTGGCTGATTATCTGTATACACCATGCATATAAAAAAAGTTTTGCAGATTGAAATTTTATACCAGTTCCCTATATTGAATATAATTATGTTTTGCAGGCTAATATACTAATAAAAATAATAATTATGGGGTGAAGTTTCACAGATTTTATGAGAAAGCTTGTACTGTTTTAGTGGGATACCAATCAAATGTTGATGTATATATGTATATATTTTTTTGTTGTTGTTGCACTTTCTCTTTAGGTGTTTTCTTCCGTGTTCTTTGATGCTACTTGTCTCTGTCTGTCTCTGAGATTCCTTCAAGTACTTTCTGCAATGCTGGGCTGCTGATCACAGATTTCATAAGAGATTCTTGATCATTAAAAACTTTTACTTCTCCTTCAATATTCAGGGATAATTTTGCTGGATAAAACAACCTGCGCTGATACTTGCTGTCTTTTAAAGCTTGAAAGATTTTACTTCCAGACTTCCTGGCCATTAAAGTTTGCATTGAGAAATCAGTGATAATTTGAATGGGTTTGCCTTGGTGGAAAAATGTCTGTTTTTCTCTGCTTTTTAATATTCTCTCTTTATGTTGTGTTTCTGAGGTTTTGATTATAGTATGTCATGGTGAGTCTCATTGCTGGTTGAAGTTATTTAGTGTTCTATAAGCATCTTGTATCTGAAAATTTATTTCTTTTCCTAGATTTGGGAATTTTTTTTGCATGACTTCAGTGAATAAATTCTTTATACCTTTGGTGCTGTCTTCTGCTGTTTCTCCCACACCAATAATTCTGAGATTGTTTCTCTTTGAATCATCCATCATCTGTTGTATCAATCTACTTTACTCCTTTCTAATTTTGGGGTCATGCCTCATTATAGCATTTATTTCCTCAGCCTTGTCTTCAAAGTCTGAAATTCTGTCCTCACAATGTTTGAGTCAACTTACTCTGCTTTCAAATGTATTTTTCATATCCTGAATTTCAGCTAGATTTCTTTTCAAAATTTCTACCTCTCTATAGCAGTGTTCCTTCATATTGTGCATTTCTTTATTTACCTCAGCAAACTTTTTATTTGTAGCCTCTACATGCTCGGTTAGCTTTGTATCCATTAGGGCCACTGTTTGTTCACTAAGCTTCTTTTTAAGCCTGCTGATCATTGCTTGCATTTCTTCGAGAATATCTTGTTGAGTTGGCTATTTGACTTATTTGCTTTTGACTTCCTTCCCTGTGATTTCCACTATTTCAGGGCCCATGACATTAGTTTCTGGGTCTCAGGCATCTCTGTGGGTGTCCTGTTTCCTTGTCTTCTTCCCGTGTTTCTGTTGTTGAGGGACTTCTCTTTAAAGGCCTAGCCAAAAGGTTTCTTTGAATGGTTATGAGCATGTATGGTGGGGGGAGCCAAAACTCCTCTGAGTTCTGTGCTAGAAGTAGGCAATGAGGAAGCACCTAACAGTCCCATGACCACCCCCAGGCCCCTCAGCAAAGCCCTCCCACCTGTTATGGCTTCCCTCTTCTGAGGGTGGGGCTCTCCACCTTGGAGGTGCTCCCTTTACCACATGAGCTGTTCAGGAGGTTGGGGGCCTTTCTGTCCTCTCCACAGCTGTCTCCGGAGCAGTTTCTTCCTAGGCACTGTATAAGAGTGACCCCCCAAACCCCAGTGTACTCTTATGAGTCTTCTTTTAGTCTAAACAGTTCAGTCTTGGGCTTTTTAAAAAAATGTCTCCTGCCTACATCACTTCTGGTCCAGTCTCCGGGAGGCCTTTTCTAGGAAAAACTCACATTGTGTTTGCAGTTTGCACTACCTGCAGGCTCATTTTGTAGGCCAGGGCCAACAGCCACGGCTGCTGTCATTCCCCATGTCTCCTGACCTGCGCTTACCTCGGTCAGAGGTTCCAGCCTCCAGGCTTTCCTCTGTCTGCAGATGCCATTTGGCTCAGGGCTGCTCTGAGTCATCCTGTACTGCTTCCTGGGCTGCTGTTTTCCTCTGCTTCCGATGTGCCTTCAGGGTTTCTGATCTTTGTGTGACCTTCTTTCAATTGTACGGGCACTCCTTCCTCTCCTGGCAAAGTTGAATAGGCAAGTTTTAATTATAATCCCAACTTTTTCAAGTGAATCAACAAGGACACATTGCATAGCTCTGTTACTTAGCCACTATCTTGACTGGAAGTCCCTGAGAAGATGTGTTTAAAGTGCCTTGAAAATAAGAAAGTTTCAAGAGATTCTTGTGGTTTGGTTCTAGAGTGTCCCCCAAAAGCCTCATGTACCTATGGTTACTGTGTACTGTTAGGAGGTGAGACCTGTTTGGCAGGAGAGGATGCTTGGGGCTCGACTTCGAGGTGTGTGCTGGTTCTGCCCTTCCTCCCAGACTTGTCTGCATTCTGCCATGCCCTGAGGAACTCTGTCTCCAGCTCCAGCTCTGGCCCTGGCCTGGTCCCAGCCCTGCCATATGATGCCACAATTTCTCAGCCACCCACCCATGAATAGACTGAGACCTTCTGAAACTGTGAGCTAAAATAATTCTTTCCTCCCTGAAGTTGTGGATGTTGGGTATTGTGTCACAGCACCAAGAAAATAACTAAGGGATAGACTTATAATTTACTTGCCTGATAAACGGCCACATCTTTTCTGTTGCCCTGCTCTGCAGCCTGATGACATTCAGTACCACTGGCTATGACACCAACATGTGGTGATTCTCACTGGTTTCCTTCTGTAACCACCTTTTCCCCATTTCTGGGCTGCAAGTGGATGGAAGGGAAGAGATAAAACAAAGAATGGGATGGATTATTTATAGAGTTAAGGAGAAAGAGAACCAAGTTTGTATCATTGGGATTCTAGAAAAGGAAAGAAATGTAATGATAGGGAAAAACAGTCTGTCCATCCATCCTCCCTCTATGAAATGAAGGTTTGATTGGCCAGGATGAACTCCGAGGGTTAGAAGGCTTGAACTGAAGTCTTAGGGTCACGAGTTCTTAGCTGTGACCACTTGAGCCTCCTCAGCTCTAAAATGGAAATAGCCCCACCTTTGCAGACCAGACAGAATTTATCAGATGCTGGATGTGAACTAATCTGTTGGTGCTCTTGCACAGTTAGTTCTTGTTGTGTTCTAGAGAGGGGCATTGTGGACACTGTCACTTCCCAGGTGCTCGGGGAGTCCCTGGGTGGGGGTGTCTGGCAGCTCAGTTCCAGTTTCTGTAATCTCCATGGGGGTCATAGCCCTGTAGTTCTAGTTTGAGAAGCGTGCTGCAGAATACCTTTTGCTCTGCGTCTTTATCACTATTTACTGAAATCACCTTGGCCTCTACATCGTCGTGTGCCAGGGCTAATAAAAGGCGTCTCGTTTTTGTTTTGTGAGTATTTTTGTTTCTGTTTCTGTTCTTATCGTACTAAGGGTTGAATGCAGCACCCTCACACGGAGCTGCATCCCCAGTCTGGTTTTTACTTTGAGACACACATCACTAAGTTGCCCAGGCTGATCTTGAACTTGTGATGCTCCTACCTCAGCCTTCCATAGTGTTGAGATTCTAGGCGTGCCCCACTATGCTGCCCTGAATTGATATTTTTATAGTGGTCTAGTGAGAAGACCTGCTTTATTCTTCGACAGCTTTTTTTTTAACTTTATGCACAGAAAGATAATAGCAGTATATGTGCTTCACATACTAAATCAATACCTCTGACTATACAGCTATACTTAGTAGGACATAGTGTTGCTTTTCTTTTGTTATTTTTCCTCATTTTATTGATATGTGTAAAGGCAATACATAAAGTTTACATTGGACTTGAGTATCATAGTGTTAACTTTTTTCCAGAAAAAGTGCCTTGATTAATGTTACTTTCCCTTTTTAATGAATTATATGAGTGTTCCATGTTCATCTTTAAAAAATTAAAAACAAATGAACAAGAAGAAAAAAATTAAAATTGTTAAAAACCCTAACCCTGCAGAAGATAACCTGAGTAACATTTTTCTTTATATTGTTCCAGATTGTATCATATAGGTAAATATACAGATGGTCACCTACTTAAGATTTCTTTTCAATGGAGTAAAAGTGATACGCATTCAGTAGAAAGAGTACTTTAAATTTTGAATGTTAATCTTTTTCTAGACTGACAATACGTTGTGTGATATTTGGGGAGTGCCTCCTCAGCCGTGTGGTCACTAGGCTAAACAACCTGTGCTCTGCAGTGTGTTGTGTTGCTAAGCTGTGATGTCCAGTAGGTCTTAGATTAATTACGTTCTCAGGAGCTGGAGGAATAGCTGTTAGAGCATTTGCCAGCACTTGCTAAGTACCTGAGTTTGATTCCCCAGCACCACATAAACTGGGCATGGTGGTGCATTCCTGTAATCCCAGCACACAGAACACTGAGGCAGTAGGTTTGCCATGAGTCCAAGGCCAGCCTGGGCTACATAGTGAGTTCAGGACCACTTAGGCTACAGAATGAGACCTGTCTCAAAACAAAACAAAAACTGCGTTTTCGATTTTTGATGTTTTCGACTTACAATGACCTATCAGTATGTAACCTCAGTGTACACTGAGCAGCATCTGAACACATACCAGAGAGATTAGCTTTCTTTTTAAAAATTTATTTATGCTTTTCTCTTAAATATATAGAAAAATAATTTTCTTTAACATTGGTGGAGTTGAGGGCCAGAGTACTGATAGAGACCCACCATATGTCTAAATATTTCAGTTATAAACCCAACAATAAACTTTTAAATAGTTCTTGTTCTATGTTTTGATTTTGACACTATTTCTTTGTGATATCTTAGAAGGCCATATTTTAACTGAGTGTCCTCAGCTTGGCATGGCAGGCTAGAGGGGCACGTGCAGGGGGAGGTAGCCCGCCCTCAGCTGCAGGCTGTTCTGCAGGGCCCTGTGTCTCCAGGCCCACCTGTGCTCAAGGCTCAGGGCCACTCACACACCACAAACAGCTCTCTGTGGCTCACCCTCGGACCTAGGAGACCTGACGCTCTTCCACCCGCAGGAGCACTGGCTTCGGGAGAGGCATACACAGCGTGTGGACGGCGGCTTTGGGATCCCAGGCACCTGAACATTACAGAAAATGAGAACGAGTACAGGCCTTAGGTGGGTGTATCGCTGTGGTGTTGTGAATGAAGGGTGTCTGGAGGAGGGGAAATGGGGCTTCTGGAACGAAAGACTCAGGGCATTGGCACCTTTTGTGTGGGTTTAAGGATGGTACTGATGGGAAAATGGTGTCAGATCTAGGAGTTCTTGGGAGGAGGACTCATTCCTAATTTGATATTCTTTAAAGGAGAGAACATTTCTGTTCCTTGTGCTATAAAGTAAATGAATAAGAGAGAATTCAGTTACCCTCTACTCCACATATATTCTAGGGAGAGGAGAAGCGAGACAGCCCTCTCTGTTAATCTCTGTTACTGATATTTGGGCTAGGTCATTCTTCGCCTTAGAGTCTACATCTCTGGCCTCTACCCACTAGATGTCAGTAGCGTATCCCTGCCTCCTGTGACAATCAAAAGTGTTTCCAGAAGTTGCCAAGTACCTCCTGAGAAAGCACCCTGTTTTAAGAACCATTGTGTTAACAGATTAGATACAGCTGCAGAGAGAATTAGTGAGTGTAAGGATGGCTTGACACATCACAATACATTCTATATCAGAAAGGAAGAAAGGGACTGGAGGACTAACAATGATTAAGCCACTTTCCTCCTGAGTGTTGGGATTACAGGTGTGGTGGCACTGGGGAATTGAACATGCTGAGACAGGAGGGTTGCCATGACTTCCAGGCTACCCTGGGCTACATCGTGAGTTCAAGACTAGCATGAACTGCAGAGTGAGATCCTGTCTCAAATAAAAAAGGAGAGATAGAGAACTAGTTTCTGGAATGACACATCTATTGGAGTTTTAGAAATGTATAAAAGAATGTGGAAGAGTTATTTGAAAAGTTAATAGCTGCACATTCTTAAAAATTGATTAAAATTATTCTCAAATGTAGAATTTACACATGGACTTTTAAAAATCACCTCTCAGTTTATACATAAAATAGCCTGCAGATATTTTGAAAAGGAAAAATTATATCATTTATTCATTCATAATAAGCATAAAATTTCAAATAGGAATCAATCTTCTTAAAATATCCTGACAGTGAATTCTTCAAATAGAAAACTAACACATTTTCAGATAAATTGAAGAAATAAGTCATGGGTGATAACTATGTGCATGAATTGGAAAATTGAATAGAATAAAAACATTTCCTCCAAAATTGATCTAGAAATTCAGTGTAAAATAAAATTCTACCACCCATTCTATGATTCTAAAGTCTGCACGGAAATGCAAGAATTGAAAACTAGCCAAAACAATCTTGAAGAATGGAGTTAAGACTTTAGATATACCAGATTTCAAGGCATTATGAAATATTGTTAAAGCATGGCCATAAGGTGTTGGTGTGAAGCCACATAGACCAGTGGACAGGAAAATGGAATCCAGAAGCACACATATTAGGATACTTGGTTTATGCTGAAGGTGGGACCACACGGGGGAGAAGGGATTATGGAGCTAGGTCATTTAAATGTCCTTCTTAGAAAAAAATGAGTTCTGATCCCAGACTGGTACCACACGCACCCACACACGCACGTGCACACACACACACACAGACACACACACACTACCAATGCCAACTGAATTTTTGACCTAAGTGTGGAAAAGACGAGCAGAATGTTGTCAGGAGGTTGGAGGAGGTAAAGATCGTGAGCACAACGCAAAAAGACTGACCTTATAGATGAAACATGTTTAAATGTTAGACTGAATTAGCATGGAAGCTTCTGTTCATCAGAAGATAGGACAGAGATTGGAGAAGATTTTTCAATACATACAACCTAAAAAGAACAAGTCTTGAGAATATTTTTTAAAAACAAAAAAATAACAATAGGAAAAAAGCTAATCTAACTTGAAAAAGCAGCACTTTGAAAAAGATGACCAAATAAAAATGTAATAATGTGTTCAGACTCAATTGTCAGATAAATGCAAATTAAAATTATGAAGTATGACCACATACTCAAAAGAATGACTTTTTAAATCTTTTGTTAATGTGTTTCAATTATACATATTAATGGGGCTCAGTGTGGTGTTTCCATACATATACATTGTGCACTGATAAATCCACTCACTTTTTTTTCTCCTTCTTCCCTTCCAGACTCTAGTAATCACTATTCCACTTTGAAGTCAAATATTTTTAGCTTCCAAATGTAAGAGAACTTGCAGTGCTTGTTACACTTGACCTGAGCCAAAAGGCTGAGAAGGGATGCAGTGTTTGTCTTACTGTGCCTTGTTTATTTCACTTCAATAATGTATCCCACTTCCATCCATTTTGCTCTAAGTGACAGGATTTCTTTCTTTATGGTTGAATAATACTTCATTGTGTATGTCTACCACAATTTCTTTATCAAGTCACCTATTAATGGGCTCCAGGGCAGGTTTCATAGGTTACCTGCTATGAATTGTGCCGCACGTAACCATGGGCCTTGAGTTGTCTCTGACATCCTTTGGATATAAGGGAGATACCTGGATCATATGTCATAAGTCTTGTATTTAGCTTTTGGGTTTTTTTTCTTTTTCTTTTCTTTCTTTTTTTTTCTTTTTGCTTAACTGTCATACTGTTCTCCATAATAACTTTGATGATTTACCTTCCCATCAATATCTAAGAGTTTATTTTTCTCTGTACCATTGCCAGAATTTTTAGTTGTTTTTTAAATAATAACCGTGGCAAATATTAAAATGGCCAAGTGTTAGAAAGGACATAGTATTACAGAAGTCCCGCATCACTCACGGGAATGCGTAATCTTACGCGTTCTGGAAAGCACTTAGGCAGCATCTGCTAACTTTGAAGTTACAGCTCAACATTTCTACTCCTCCTTTACACACATGCACAGACACGGTGAGTGCACATGTGCACTCACACTCTAAACAAGCATGGTTGCAGTAACATTTTCCATCGCAGCCTCCATACAGAAGCAACCCTGCGCTCTGCCGACAGTAAGATGGACGTGTAAATGGTGGGACAGCCATGCGGTGGCATAATCTGCATCAGTGTTAATAAAGTTCCCACAGCTGCACCACGGCAAAAATGTGCGTGGGCTACTCAAGCATTTTGTGAAGCAAAGGAAGGCAGGTCTGAAAGAAAATGCATGCTGCCTAGTCCTACGTGCATAACATAAAAATTCAGAGAACACCTGAAAAACTGTTGTTGGGTGACATACACATGGTTGGTGAAAGAGCTGTAGAAAAGCAAGGAAGTGATTGCCTCTGAAGACAGAAGGAAATTACTTCTATGGGTTCAAGCGAGTAATGATTGGGAGGTACATTACATGTTTCTGGTGGCGGCAATAGCATCTTTATTAACTTGAGTGTGGTTCATGTAGTTTATTTCCCATGGTTCAGTGAGCTGAATATTTTGTTCTGTGTGTGGTGTTCAGTTTCTGAAGAGTGTGCTACAGTTCACAGTAAAAGTTCTACAATTCTGAGAGTAGTGCAGTCACTCTGTGAACCCCAAAGTGTCTGCTGTCTCCTCTTGGGACTTTTGCCCTTTTCTTCATCCTTGTCCTTAACTTCTTTTTGAGGAGACCTGGACTTTCTTCAAGACTAATTTTCCTTGCAAGTTATAAAGTTGATTTCTTTAGGTGTTCTGCTTTTTGAGGTAAAAGCTGGCAACACAAATCCAAACTTTATCCCATGTAACTTCTGACTGCCCAGCCATTTCTACCACCAGACACTTCCCTAAACGAAATGCAGCGATATTTTACAATTTCCGAGTGCCTATGGCAGAAGTGTGGATTGACATTGTATTCTAAATTCTTCATTTTTTGAACAGTAAAGATCCTGTGCCTTTGCACTTTGCTGTCTGGGTAAATAGCAGAGGGCCTTGGAGCCTGGGTCCGTTTTTAGTCATTGATTGAATGTGGTCATCTTGGTGACCAAAGCCAGCTTCTCACATTTCCTCTTGAAAAGCATGGTGTTGACATGTTTAATATCCTGTGGCATTTCCTCCAGGCTCTATAGCCTGGTGGAAAAAGTCCCTATTAATATCTGTAGGCCAAGTTGAATAGCAAGGCTTCGAGATCCTCCACGTCACAGCTTTGACTGGGGTGGTAATTTCTCTCTTAAGTTGTGACGGAAGTTCGGATGGTCAGGTGTTGGACCCGTACCAGCAATTTCAGGGAGGGCACTCATGGGTGCCAGCATGGTTTTTGAAAGAAGGTGGAATCTTACCCATGACTTCATAGGGAATGATAAATCAATTCCTAGGACACTATAAAAAAGAAAAAGATAACTCTAAAGTTTGAAGCTTTCCTGGAAGAATTCCAAAAATGTATATTTCAAGGGAATGTCTCAGGGCAACCCTCAATAAACTGGTGACTTGCAGATCAAAGACATTGTGTTTTATGAGCCGTCTCCCGACCCGGCAATCCTATGGCCCTTCTCTAACCATTACACACGTCCAGTTAGACCCTCCCCTGTCTGTCTTTACTTTCTTCCTCCAAGAATCACAAATCAACCCTGACGGCATTGGGTTTCTCATCTTTAGGAATGTAGCTGTTACATTCTTTAGAGGCAATCCCGGGAAGGGGTGTGAACCAGACAGAGTGAAGAGTATCTATCTTATTTCATCTGTCCAGAACAAAGGAGCGTCTTTCCTTTACCAGAGCCTGAGCATGTCTGAGGACTTGAATGAAAGCAGGCCGGCCAGCTTAGTCCTGAGGACAGATAGGCAGCTGGCGCAGGAGAGGGGTTCGCTCTGCTGCAGAGACAGGGTGTTGCTTTTCTTCCTCCCCCATTGCTCTTAGAGTCTGATAGGCTAAGGGAGCAGTGTCCAACGCACGGCTATTTGTCCTTGACTGTAACTTCCCACCACATAAGCTGCCTTCCTACGCTGATCCCAAGTCCCATAGGCTCATTTGGGAAGTGTATGTTAAGAATTTCTCATCATTTTACTCTGTCCTAGGAACTCTATGAAGCCTAGATGTGGCAGGCAGATTCCAGGATGGCACCTCGTGAACCCTGCCTCCTGTATCCTCAGCCTTCTGTGAGTACCTTTTTCTACACTAAAATATTGGCAACATTGAAAAGATGTCATTTCCACGAAGTCATGGAAGATAGTGTCTTCAGTCGTACTAGCAAACTCTCCTTGTCTGTCTTTGATAAGCAGGCCCCCATGTTGGAGAGCTCCGTGATCAGGAACTGAGGACGGCCTTGGGCTAGCATCCTCCAAACCGCTGAAGGAAGCAAAAAACCAGGAAATCTGTGGCTCAACCCTCAGAGAGCTAAATTATGCCAACAAACACTTGAGGTTGGAAGCAAACCCCTCCCTATTTAAGCCTCCCATTGTGAACCAGACTCAATGGTGTAAGCCTGTGATTCTAGGAGTCTGAGAGGCTAAGCTAGGTGGACTGCAAGTTCAAGCTTGTCTTAGATACTTTTCCATCAATGTGACTCAATACCTGACATCCACAACTCTAGGGAGGAAAGATTCATTTTAGCTCACAGTTTTTGAAGGTCACGGTCCATTCGTGAGCAGCTGGCAACCGTGGCAGCCCACGGTGGAGGCAGAAGTAGAGGTGGAGTCATTGCAAACAGGAAGCCAAGTCGTGGAGGAAAGGAGGTAGCCTGTACCCTTCCAGGTGCTGTCCCAGTAATCTGCCCCTTCCAGGTCCAGCCTCGGTGTTCCACCCCTTCCAAGCTTAAAGCCCTTTTCGGATCACATGTAGAGTAATGTGCCGCATAACTGTAAGATACAGCAGGCTCCTAATCCACCACACACATGAAATCTAAAAATCTACCATGTGCCTCTCTTCCCATTACATACCTATAATTCACTACATACCCATAATCGACCCTTCCAGCCCAGGCCCCCTGTCTTGAAATAGCACATGGTTCCATAGATAATCTGTAACATACAAATACATGAGACTGTGAGGGGATATTGCGTATTCAAGCCACAGTAAAGCCCAGCCAGGGCAAGTTAGTGACCTATGAAGACCCTATCTTAAAATTAAAAAAAAAAAATGGACTGGAGAAGCGGCTCAGTGTGAAGGTGCTGGGTGCAATCCCAGTACCAAAAACATAGAGCAAGCATGAGAGAGAGAAAGAGAGAGAGAGAGAGAGAGAGAGAGAGAGAGAGAGAGAGAGAGAGAGAAAACGAACCTAGTCCTGGCTGACACCTGATTACTGCTTTACAGGAGACCCTGGAGTAAGGACAAGCTGCCTACTAGCTGGGTCTGATGCCTCAAAAACCCTGAGATGATAAATGTGTGTAATCTTTTAGTCATTAAATGTATCTTAATGTGTTATAAAGCAATAGATAATAAACAGTACATTTCACCTGTCACTTCCCCTCTATGACAAGTCCTTAATACATATTAACAATAACAAAATATATCTTCTTTGGATATATTTTGTCGTTTTAAAGATCATAGGCTTAGGGGCTGGAGGAATGGTTCAGCAGTTAAAGCACTTGCCTAGCAAGCCCTGTGTCAAGCACTAAGTACCCGAGTTCGATTCCCCAGCACTAAGCCAGGCGTGGTAGCACAGGCCTGTAATCCCAGGACTCGCAGGCTGAGACAGGAGGATTGCCGTGAGTCCAAGGCTAGCCTGGTCTCCATAGGGAGCTCAGGACCAGGCTGGACTACAGAGTGAGACCCTGTCTTAAACAAACAAACAAACAAAAAAGATAGTAGGCTGACACATGAATTAAATTCAGTATGCTTTCTTTGCATACCATATCGCATCAAAATAGTTTATCTCTTGAGAGAATTTTTTTGTGAAATGACATCATTAAGAAGCTTCTGTTGCCTAAAATAAAGCTCCAGGCATGTCACTTTGCTGCCTGCTCGTATTGGGGTCCTAAACCCTGTTCCAAGCTTCCTCCCCATTACACCACTCCCTTCTGGTACCTCACATCTCAGGTAGGGGGAGGGGGCCAGCCTCACTCCCCATGCTCCTCCTGCCTGGGAAAGAAATGTGAAAGCTGTCAAAGTCAAAAGACAGTACCTTGTGTCAACCCTAACAATAAGACAGTGTAAGTAAATCGGGGAGCTTGCAAAAGAAGGCTTCTTATCCATGACTGCTTGATAGCAGCTATCCAAAAGACTGTGCAGAGCCACAAACCTGCGCAGGGGCCACGACAGCCTTATTCAAAGTGCTGCTACAAGGACATGATACGCCCTGAAACTGACTCTTCAACCTCTTGGTTGAATTGGTGCCACTCATGTTGTTAATCAGCGAGGTCAAGGATTATTGTTTCAAAATGTCTTAGGATGTTAGGGCTAGGAATTTATCTGAAGGGTAGAGCACTTGCCCAGCATGCATGAGGCCTTGAGTCAGACCTCTGGTATTGCAGGGGGGTAAAAAATACCCCTAGTATAATCCTCCTCACTTTTGTATTTAAAACTTCCCCTTGCTTTCACGCTTTGAATCTGCACATAGTGAACTATGGCGTGCGTATTCCCTTGGCAGTACTCTGCTACTCCCAGGTAAATGTTGCTATCAGCATTCTTCAGGGAACCTCTGCGATTGTTGTTTTCTGGAGCCCTCCTCCCTCCACCACCTCAAGCTTGCAGGGGAAGGCTCACCTCTTCAACGAAATCGCTTCCAGAGATCTCTCCACCCCCCCACCCCCCGTAAGAGACGCTTTGTCTCCTTCTGACATCCCCCACCATTTTTCCTGCTTAGGGTAGCTTCCCCTGTTCTGCCCGCCATCCTCGGTTGCTCTCTGTCTCTTCTGTGACTCGGCCTCTTCTGATACCCTGAGCATCTGTCCCTCACTCTCCGCGCAGCTTTTCCGACACCTGACCACCCCCGTGGGTGTGATGAGGAGGTAGCCACGTAACGTTACGGGAATTGGCTTTAACGAAGAACAGATCATGATCTGCAGTGTCGCCCGGCTAACAGATGTTCTACTGAAAGAGACTTGATGGCCAGGGAAATATGGGAAACCAGGGGGCTCTGTCCCTTCCTAAGGGTGACTAAAATATCTCAAGCAGTCCGGCAGTAAAGAAGCAGGTACAGTCCTACTTCCAGGTGTGGCTTTCTGCACCACGGGAGCTTTGGGAGCAGCCTGGTTCCGATCTAGAATGGATTCCTGCCCAGGTGCCTCCCACCTCAGAGTGGATGCGGCATGTTTTGGGTTTTCTCATTAAGACCGTGAGCTTATCATGCATACATTCCACAATGATATTCCCCATAGTGTAGTCATGGTTGATTCCAGGATGATTGCAACCGATGATGCTTTGAATCCATGCTGAATTCCTTAAAGCACACACATGCTACCATAGGGAATGAAGCCACCTCCCTGTGTTGAGAACCACACATAACTAGTTTGCTATGACCTTTGTCCTCATAGGACTTTCTGTTCACGGTTGCAGTAACTGTATTTCAAGATAATAGGCTTTAGAGAAACTTTTTTCACCAACTCCTGTCAGAGTTCCTTCTATTTAGTGGATATTTAATTAGCATTTCCTATGTGTCAGGCCCTCTGCTGTGTACTCAGGGCACAAAGCTCAACCACTAGGTGCTCCTGCCCTAATGAATGTTGAGGCCAACTCAAATCGTCCGCAGATCACACTAGCGCAGTTCCATGTGTACTGACACCTTGTTGGTCTCTTGTCCATACGTAAGAGGAATGAGACGCACCAATTGGGGACACACTGCATGGAGCAGAAGCGTAGCCTACGGTGAGAGTTGGCTCAAACAACCGAAAAAGTCATCCTGGGAAAAAAGGTGGAAAACAAAATTTATTTCAAAGGATTTTTTTTTTAAAATCACTCACTCTTGGCCACCAACTCTGCCTGCCAGATCCTAAGAGGTCTAAGATGAATGGTACACCCCCTCTTCCTTCCAGGACTCTGGTGGGAGGTGGCGGGGCAAAGGTCAGGTGAGGCCCATTGACCTGATTAATGGAGACGGAAAATCCAGGGACTGTGTGGCAAATTCCAAGGATAGGTCACACTATCAATCTTAATTTAAATAATCACTTCTTGCCTTGAAGACTTTTTTGAGAGCTAGCATTATTCCTCTGGCTATCTTAAATGTGTAGACCTAAGGCTGTGAAATCAAAGCTAGCTGTGTGGTCACCACCCCATTCCTGCCATGAGCACGCTTGTCATGCTTTAGTTTCCAGAAAGAGGAGCATCAGAAGAAGAGAAAAGGAAAAGCGCTTGTCTCTGTTGCTTCTCCATGACGCCACTGGTGTGCTCCCTGTGAAGGACCTACTGTGAAGTGACGGGAGAAGCTAAGTCTAGAATCTGGGGTCTCGGATGGAAGATCCTAAGGTCTGCAGCCAGGAGACCTGTGGCAGGTTTTTTTTTCCCCCTGCAGCGACTTTCAGTGTGTCCCCTGGCACGTTTGTTAAGGCCGAGTAAGAAGACGTCCCAGAGCTGTGTACAAATTAGCACGTGTGTTCAGGGACTGCCTGAATGAGGAGCATTCTCAGTGGGTAGTGAGTGCCATTCTTCTGCCTCTTTTTCTTGAAATTGGAGAAGTCACACTTATTCTGAGTATGTAAGAGGAGTATTTAACTTTCAGCTCAGGCATTTGGCTGGCCATCAGGACTATTGTTGCTTCTTAAAGTGGGACTTTTTTCCTACAATGGCCCTGGCTTCACGTAAGCTGTTCTGTTTTCCCTGTGAGTGCAGCTGTGATGCTTAGTGGTTGGAATAATCTGGTCATTCTGTTTGTTACTAAAACAGACACTGTGGGAATTTTCGTTCCTTTCCTGAAGTCCATCCTCTCATCTTCTCTGGGTTACCTTGAGAAAGGCAGGGCACTGGTATCGATCTTGGCATGCAGAACAAGAGAGAACATGGAAGGGGGTGGGAGGCATATTTGGTCATGGATGGAGATTTGAACTGGCTTGCTACTCAATTTTCCTTTACTATTATATCCAATTACCCGATTACCTCAGGTCTTTCCTGGGATAATTAATTCACCTGGAATGCCTTCCTCTCCTCCCTTCCCATGCTCCCTTCCAGTAACTTGTTTGTCCTTTTTCAAAGAACATTTACTGAGAGAGGCACTGATACAGGCTTTGTGAGGAGCAGAGCAGCCAGTCAAAGACAGCGTGGGCCAAAGCAGATGTGGACAGGCACATGCACCCTCACTCCAGACCTTGCCTGAGCTGGATGCATCTGCCCTCAGTGGCTGTTTGAGGTGCCCACAGAGGCAGAAAGAAGGGAAAGAAAGGGTCCTGGGCCCTGAGGGTCTAGAGGGGAATGAGTGGGCATGGGCCCACAGAGTAGAATGTGCAATGAGGACTGACAGTGTCAGTGTCACCAGCCGGGGCCCGAGGAGGGCCTTCATCGAGGAGGTGAGGACCGAGCCCCTTCTCCTTGTGGAATAGTTCATCAACTCCCATCACAGAGAGCATTTCAGGACACTAGTGAGCAGTGTGGACAGATGTATTAAACAGAATCAAAGAAGTACGTATTTAGGAAGGTGGCCACTGAGGCACATCATGGCCTGTGGCTGGAGGCGTTTTGTGGTCTTGGGGATGTCCTCACATGGATGATCTGAAATGGTTTTTCTAAAACCTGTCCACTTAACCAATGGTGGGCAGGCTAAAGTGCAAACGCTGTTTCCTTGAGGGTGGAAGTCTTTGGAGATTGTAATTCCATAGTTTCAGAAGGAAAGCACAGGTCTATTTTACTGACTTGCTGCATCTTTAAGACTTCCAGGTATTTAGGAGACAGAAATCTGGAAGAAAAATAGGCCTTGGTGAGAAAGGCATTGTTAAACGTTGGGTAGATTTGTGTCTTGAGGTTACAGGGTTTTTTTTTTTTAAGGTACAATTCTGAAATTACAATTTCCTTGACTACCTGTCTTTGTGTTTCTTCATCTCCTACCTCAGCAGCACAAGCATGGGTGGTAGCAGTGGTGACATTTGGCGGTATTTGGGCAGAAGCTCTGGTCTGCAAGACTGACATGGAAGTGAAGAGAATCCTGATGGTGGCAGCCAGCCACGGCCCTCTCCTCATACATCTGAGCAGGTCTGACCTTCCCTAGATCATCCCCAGTCCGGAGGAGGGGCTTCCAGGGATTCATTCAGGCATGCATCCGCTGGGTCACGCCTTGTTCTGGTGCAGACATAGCAGTTACAAATAGGCCTGGCCACTGTTAGGTGGAGTTAGCACCCTGGTGCTCTGGTTCCTAATCAAGGCTGTGTGTCAGAACCACCCCAGGGAGCTTGGAAAATGTACACCATCCGGAGATTGAGCAGAATCGGGTGGGGCTGCCATTTCCCTCGCAGAGAACCTGTGGCAGTAGAGCTACAATGAGCAGGATGAGGAGGTCAGCACCCCTGCTTTACAGGCACCGTACTAAGTGCTTTATATAGGAGAGAGCAGCAAAGAAACAATGGTGGGCTTGGGCTGGCGCAGACCAGACAGAAGCTTTAACTGTGTGCCCTTCTTTTCAGCTTGGCATTTAATGACATCATGTTGGTATTCTGATACCAGCCATAATGCAAATATTTACACTGTGGAAATTGATAAACACTAAAAATTAAGGCAGTTGCCCCTCTAGAAAGCCATCTGTTTAATACTTAGCAGAACACTACTTAGTCTGTATGTGTATGAATTTTCATTTAATTTAATCCTCATCGTAAGCCTAGATTTTATGCATGGAATAATGCTTGTCAACTTTCAGATCACTTTCAGATATGTTAATTTATCTCAAACACCTCATGAGAATAGACTGGGCAAAGGGCATTATCCCAAGAAGTCACACTACCAGGAAGGGGCGGACCCTACGGGGAGTCCGAGTTTGCTTCTCTGGATTCTCCCTACAATAGCAGACACGCTGCCCTAGCGTAGAGAGTTGATGAACCTATGTGTCAGAATTTTGTGTTCTGAGCAAAGGCCAGAGAGACCAGACCTGACCCCATCCTTACATGGCTGCTAACACGAAGTCTTAACTGGGAGGCTTAACTTAATAAATGACCTTTCTGCTCTTCTGATTTTTATACACTGGGTATTCTCAAACTAACTTTAGGGCCGACGTGGGCAGGTTCACAGAGGCTTCCAATCCAGGGGGCTTGTATTCTGAAGGGAAGTGATGTTATGCCAGGGAAATGGGCCCTTGGCTGGCACGGAGGGAAGGGAATCAAAACTTTTTAAAACCCACCCCGTTAAGTCCTTGGCCAAGCCCATGGGAATTTCCAAAAATTTCACTTGTTCTATTTGAGGTAGCAGTAAGTATCCCTTGCTAGTATGAGGCTTGGAGATTTTATTTCATGGAAAATCCCCAATAGTAAGGAAGCTAATTCTCAAATGGTGAAAATAGCAGTAAAACCCAAACAGCACTCACAGATGCTGACTTCTGTGGAAAGAGAGTCATGAGGAAGAGAAGAAAAAGAAATTTCTCAGTTTCAGGGTTTTCTCTCCATATTTTTGTTTCTTTCAGGCCCTCCCTGGTATCTGTTGGTATAGACAATGGCATTAAAAACTGGTCAGCCTGAGGGGTGGGGGCGCAGAATCACTGGGACAGATCTTTTTTTTTTGAGACAGAATTTTCTTTTATGTCTGGAGTTTGGGTAGTTGAAATTGTTCCACTCACAAAAAAAAAAAAAAAACACTGCTGTGGTTTCAGTGTGTCCCCCCAAAGTTCACGTGCTGGGCAATTTGTCCACAGTAAAACAGTGCTAGGAGATGGAATCTTTTACGGGAGATTAGGTTGGGAGGGCTCTGTTCTGAATGTGTTAATGCTGCTATCATTGGAATGGTACTTCCCAACAGAATGGGATCCCAACTGAAGAAGGACGTAAGCCTTCTTTTCTCTCTTGCACGTGTGTGTGTTCTTACTGTACTTTTGCCCTTTTACCGTCGTGGGATGATGAATCTATCACAAGGCTCCCTGTAAATGGCAGCCCCTCAACCTTCCCAGCACCCATTGTTGTGAAAAGTCTCTTTTCTTCATAAGTTCCCCTGTCTCTGGCCTGCTGCGAGAGCAGCACAAACAGGCTGACATAGACACCTGCTCTGGATTGCCACCTTCACAGTTCTTCATTTGACTCTCATACTCTTGGACTCCTGCCTGGAAGGAGGATGTCAAATGGAAACTCCTGTACCTTCTGAGGACATCTTGTATATTAATTTTTGTTGTTTTAATGAAATAGCTGAAGTGGGAGGCTTAGGAAGGAATTTGTAAATGTCATTCAGGTCGCAAATTGGGAAGCCGGAAGTCCAGGCAGCACAGAGCCGCATCTGGTGAGAGTCCCTTCGTGGATGATAGAGTGCCTGGGATCACATCCTGAGCAGAGAGAGGCTGGAATGCTAAAATCCCTTCTGAGGACAGGCCGCCAACTGACCTTAGGGCCTCCTACTAGGCTTTCACGTTAAAGGTTCTACCTCCTCTCACGTTGCTACACTAGGGACCAAGCCCCCAACACTTGAATTTCATGGCAGGGGTTGAAGGGTGGGGGGTGGGGGGACTGGCCAAAACCACCCAAGCCTTAGCACCCCATCTGAGGGACAGGCTTCCAGATGACATCATATGGGAGACTTAGGAAAGTTAGATGTCTGTAGGTAGGAGAAATGACAGAGCTGGTAACAAGGCTGTTGAGATTCCAGACTGGAAGGACTCAGTGTCCCTGTCACCTGTTGGTGGAAGGTAGATAATCCCTTAGTCCCTGTTGGTAGAAGGTAGATGATCTCTCAGACCCTCCTGTGTCCCCACTACCCCCAGCACTTGGCTCCAGAATGAGTATTTCTCTTCTTCTGAGTCCTAGCCGCAAATACCATTCTGATGTGTTTCAGACAAGGCACAATAAGTCATAATCCCAGCTGTTGGTGCAGAGCTCAGAGCTGAGGCTGGTCATGGGGATCCTCGTTACTGAGCACCCCCAGGTGACGGGGTTCCAGGCGTGCTCACCTATGCTCCAGCTGGGGACTCTCCTCAAGAGCTGTGATGTGATGAGCTATGCAGTGCACTTGGAGTGTTGAACTCATGACACGAGGGGAGATTGCAGGCACTTACATAGACACAAGCAGGGAGGCACAGGGGGAGTAAGCTCAAACTCCAGAATTCTCAACCGTGGGACCTCAGCATGGTTCCAAGACTAGCGGCATCACCACCAGTCGGAAACCTGTCAGTAGACAGTCTGCATCCCACTCCTAGAGATCTGAGTCTGCGAGTTAACAAAAGCCCCAGAGTCCCATGCACGAACAGCCTGGCTCCGTAGGGAGCTGTGCTTTGGCCTGCTCCACGGTGTCTTTGCTCTCTAAGACAAGGTCGAGGGCCCTTCTGTGGGCGGGAGTATTACACCGTAACCAAAAGATGCTTATAAAATGTCTCTCTCTGTCCCTCATACACACATTTACACATACCCACTGTATCAAAAAAGAAATAGGCCCAGAAGAGATTTTTTTTAACCCTGTGTTGGTTTGTCAGTTACTGACTGCTTACAGGTAGCAAACAGTACATGTTTTACACATGTTCACTCCTTTAATCCTCAAGACCACCTGTGTGATACAGGTGCTGTTATTACTCCCCCTCGATAGGTAAGGACCCCAAAGCCCAGATGTTAGCCAGCTTGCTGCGGATGACATACTGGCCTGTGGCAGAGCAGGGCAGTGAACACAGCTGCTACCCACACCCAATGCTTTGTTCATAGTAGAAGCCTCAGGAGAGTGGTTGTGTGGATCGCGTGGAATGCTGGGCACGAGCCATCAACCCAGCCCCTGGCCTGAGCTGGCTTCTTTGTAAGTTATTATTACATACATAAAGATGACAGTTAGGGAAGATGTACTCCTTAATAGGTGTTCGTAGCCCGGCCCAATGGTGCAGGCCGGAAATCCCAGATCTCTCACGGCTGAAGCAAGCGGATTACAAGTTCAAGTCCAGCCTGGCCAACATAGTGAGCTCCTATCACAAAATAAAAAATAAAAATGGGCTGCAGATGTAGCTCAGTGTGAAGTCCCAGGGCTCTTCCTCCAGCACTATAAAAACAAAATGAAACAAAACCCAACAATAGGTATTCATAATGATTTCCTCTAAGATGATAGAATTTTAGGTGCCTTTACTTTTTCTTACCTGTATTTTTATGAAATTAAGATGTTCTGTTTTTTTATGCAATAAAATAAGAAAAAAAATTGTAGCTTAAAAAAATTTCAGCTGTGCTTGACAGCACAGGCCTATAATCTCAGCTTTCTGGGAAGCTGAGGCAGGAGAAGCTCAGGTTGAGCTCAGCCTGGGCTACTTAGTGACTTAGTAAGATCCTGTCTAAAAATGAAATGAGCTGGGGCTGTAGCTCAGGGTAAAAGCCCTGGGCATGATCCTCACTACTGCAAAGAAAAAAGAAAGAGTCCATCTTGCTTATCTGACTTGTTCATTTTCAGTGTGAGGCATAGAAGGACAGAAGGACAGAAGCTTTCCAGAGGCTGAGTCCAGCTTCTCACTGTATGGACAGTGAGGCAGAGCACACTTACTCCATCTCTGAAAAAGCAGCCCACCCCTTCTCCCACCCCTCCATCCCCACATGTGCCCTGGCAGGGGTAGGGTGTGCCCCTCACACGAGGGATCAGAGCCTCTGCCTACTGTGGACTTTCTTCTCTGAGCTTCCCTGGTACAGCGCACCCAAGTGGACATTCTCAAACACAATCCTTTTTGCATGGAAAAATGTGTGGATCAGAGACTCAGGGTTGGTGACTTGGTATGTGTGGAAGTTTCCCCCAAAGTCCTTCCAGATATAGGAAACTCATGGAATAAATGGCAAGGGCTCAGCGACATCGGAAGCAGAGAAGCCAGGAGTGAGAATGAGGAAGGAGGAGGACTTCCTGGTCGGTCTCCAGAGCCTGCGTCCTGCAGTGTCTTCTAGGCTTCTGAGCCTGCAGTAGTTTCCCAGCCACACTTACCCAGGAGCTCTTTAAATACATAGAAGGATTAAAGTGAGAAATCAAATGGATAACGTTTTGAAGGTCACTGTCAAAGCTCATAAAAAGAATGCATTTCTCCCAGATCTTCCGGCCGAGGCTGTTGGAGGTCGAGAATGCCACCGGTCACATTGTGCCTTTTTCCTGGGTCTCCAAAGGGCTTATTGTCTAAGGTTTGTTAGTGGTTACTTCACTACAGCTACCTTCATAGGTTGGACCCAACCAACTAACTAAAACTAGCTCTGATTTTCTGTGACTGCCTCTGAGAGATGAAGGCCTGTAATTGTCTGGGAGCTGCTGAGGCCACAGGTGGCTCCCGACCTTCCCTGCTGAACCATCTTTAGCTTCCTGACACTTCTAAGTTCCTCCTCCTGTGGGTGGAGGAAAACACACAGGGTGCAGGAAACAGGAGGGCTGTGGAAACCTCTTTCTTTAATGATCTCCAATCTTTGTTTCCCTGAATTAAAGGAGGGCCTGGCCATGGCTCAGAAAGGAAACCAAGGACACAGAGAAAACTGGCCACCTGAAGACGCTGTTTCAAAACAAAAAAGGGCTGGCTTATGTAGCTTAGGACAAAGGCTCAGGTTCAATTCCTGGTACTGGGGAAAAAAGAAAAAAAGCCCAACTGTCCAAGCCTAGTGGTGTGTACCTATAACCCCAGTCGCTCGGGAGGCTGATTCAGGAGGATCCTGAGTTCAGGGCCAGAAATTTAGTGAGATCCTATTCCAAAACAAACAAACAAACAAACAAAAAACAGGCTGAAGACTTAGCTCAGTAGCGGAGTGCTTGCCTACGTGTGTAAAAACCTGGATTCAATCCTCTGCACCACTAAAAAAATTAGAAAGCACACCGAATGGGAGTTATGAGCTAATGTTCCTAGCATCACAGCTGCCAGACAGTCGAATTCCAAATCTGGCCAGTCCCTCGAGAATGAGGGACCCCTCAGGGGTGGCCAACATATTGCCTCAGAAATTCTTCTAAGGCTCCAGAGCAACCCTTGGCTTTCAGTGGGCCTCCAGAACAATGGCAGGAGTCCCTGCGCCAGGCAGATCCCTTAGCAAGCAGAAGCATGAGGACTGTACTGAATGTGACTGGGGACTGCACTGTGACGGATTTGCCCTTCACCAACCACTGGCTGTCATTTTTGTAAGCAGGATAGCCCTCATATCCTGAGAGAGTGACTACCATGAAGCCCAGAGAGTATGTTTGCCTCAGAAAGTCCTAGAAGCAGGGAAAGGTCACCATGTTTTTAAAACTCAAACTTGAGTCTAGGAGAGTTGAGGACTAATTCCCTGATGCCCTTGCCGCAGCTTGAGGCCTCACCCACACGCCGCTTTGAGGTTTGGTCTCTGCATTTTCAGAACATTTGCTATAAAAAGAGATCCCAAGAAGAAGAAGAAGAAGGAGGAGGAGGAGGAGGAGGAGGAGGAAATGGTTCAAAGAGGAAGGATGGAATTGAGGCCTACACAGAATGCCTATGTGTGTCGTGATTCCCAAGCTTGGGACAAAAGAAAGCCACAGGATGGTGGTATCCCTGTTTCTGGAAAAACAAAACAAAGCAAAAACCAAGAAAGAGAAAGATTGCTTATATGAAGGTTAGTGATCCGTTTTCTCTTGTCACCTAATTAAGTGACTTCGTTCCCAGTGTCCCCTGAGACCCTGGGGCTCTATCTTGGGCAGTGTAGGTTTTTGGGTAGGAACTTGAGAGAAGGCCTAGATAGCGCAGTCCAGGGAAGGAAGCCAAGGGACAGACTCACCCACCAACAGTGCATGTAAACAGCTCGTCAGGCTTCCGTGGGGACCTCAGGAGATGGGAACCAGGGTTCCACTCTAGTTAAGAAGCTTGAAGGATGTGCTGGCTGAGAGGAAAACATGGAACTGCTCTGGCTTCAGGTTAATTAGCTGTTAGATACAGGCCACATAAGAAAATTGGGTTCTTTTCTCTGGGAGACTTGAGAACGACAGCCACCTTTCTTGTTTTAAAGATCCTTTTGCCTAGAGACAGAGAACAATACCAAAGACCCTTTAAAAGGCCTAGCTATTTTTATACATTTCTGGTGTCTTAGAACTCTGAGAAGGGAGATTGAAAATTGTGGCTAGCTTGATCATAGAAAAAGATGTCCAAGGCTCACACAGCGAGATTCCAAGGAGCTAAGAGTGTGTGCTTAGTCCAGGGACACCTGGAACCTGGGAGAACCGTGCCTCACCTGTCTGCCTCTCTCTGTCTGCATGTTGTCGGCTCTACATTTTTATTTGTTTGTATTTAGTTAGTTTGTGGTACTGGAGATTGAGACTAGGGCCTTCATACTGAGCTACATCTCTAGCCCATTTAAAAAAATGTTTTTATTTGGAGGAAGGGGCTAACAAAAGCCACTAAGTTACCCAGAATAGGCTCAGACTTGCGATTGCCCTGTATTAGCTTCCCAAAGGAGGCCCCACCAAGCCCAATTTGTGTCTTTATTCCTCACACAACAGCAAACAAAGCCACTGAGAAGTGTGGTGTTACATCAAACTCTTCACTACCGGAGAGGGACAGACTCTGTTTCCTTAGTTCCAAGCCAAGGCGTTCCAGAAAAGGGCGAGGTCAAGTACACACCTCCAAGGGCAGGTGGAACGGTGTGGATGTGATTGGAGGGGAGGGAGCAGCAGATTCCAGGATGAGGGATGGAGCAGACACAGCCAGGGGTGTCCAGTGTGGCCTCCAGCGAGGTGTGTGAGGTGGTTGGTGGAGCTGGGGGAGGAAAGACCAGGAAGTAGAAGGAATGTGGTGTTGAGGTGGGGTAGCGGGCCTTCTGCAGTGTAAGCAAACTAATTGAAAGGACCTTCAGTTCTGCTCTTGAACGAAGATGCCCCAGGTCATATACACGTTTTGCCAATTTCCTTTCAACCTTAACTAATAACGTTTTCTCTTTGGATTCTGTCTGAGCGACTTGGCAGTGTTATAACTCTTCTCTACCATGGCGTCCCTTCCTCTGGCTGTCAAGGGTATTGACTGCTCATGGCCCATGGCTGAATCCCTTTTGGAGCATTGCTATGGCTGAGACTAGGCTGATTCGGGGGTTCAGCTATCTTGCTTTAATTCGGGGCTGTTCCGAAGGTGACCCAGCTCAGAAGTACTGCCCAGTCTGCAGTAGCCTTTGTTGTGACCTCACCGAAGTTAGGCCCCTCCCTCTGCCCCATCCCATCTCCTTGCTCTTGAGTACACATTTCAGCTAATGCTCCCTGTAAAATTTCCCACATGCAAATTTCCATCTGTCGATAAGATAGGACTTACCTTGTAAAACTTTTCCCACTAGGATTAAAACCAATGTATATTTTGAGCAGGTGCTCACTAAGTTACTCCAATGCGCTTAAAGCCACAATCCATATAATTCAGTCCCAGAGTTAAGTTGTAATCAGATAAAACGCAGTCTGTTCAATCAGAATAATGTCATAGTGACTCAAGTCCTTTACTTATTCTATTACGAGTAAGACTTAGTTGCAAGTTATAGAAAAGCCAACTGTGATTTGTTTAAGGAAAGGAGAAGTATAGCTGTGTTTATGTGTGATTGGTGGGAAAGGTTCATGAACTTATAAAGTCCCAGTGTAGACTTCCAAGTACATGTGGATCCATGGGATGCAAGCCGTAGCCAGAGTCAACTGGAGGCTCAACAGGGACAATACATCTGGATCTTTTGCTCTCTCCATGTGGTATCAGGGCTTCTTTCCCTTGGGGTCCCACAGTCAACCTAGGGATCTGGTATGTTGCCTCAGGACTTATAAAAGTACAACTGTGGGGCTGGGGGGCATAGCTCAGTGGTTAAAGAACTTGCCTAGCATGCAGGAGGCCCTGGATTCAATTCCCCAGCACTACATAATGGTTGTTCCTGCCTGTAATCCCAGACTCCAGAGGCGGAGGCAGGAGGATTGCCATGCGTTGAAGGCCAGACTGAGCTAAATAATGAACTCAGGACGAGCCTGGACTACAAAGAGAGATCCTCACTTAAAAAATAACAAAAACAATAATAACAACCCCATAAAACAACAACAAAACTCCAATCAATCAAACAAAAACAAAAAAACCTAAAAGTGCAGTGGTCAATGCCATGTAATGACATGCAGCTTCCTGTAGTGTTCCATGCCATCTTAATGTTTGGCATATATATATATATATATATATATATATATATATATATATATATATATATATATATATATATACCAGAAGGTTGCTTCTAACACGTCCTGTATTAGGGTTCTAAAAAAAACTAGGGCTAGAGGAATGTGCTTGCCCAGCAAGCGCAAGGCCCTGAAATCAACTCCCCAGCACCTTATAAGCAAGACATGGTTGTGCACACCTGTAATCTCAGCTCTCAAGAGGCTGAGGCAAGAGGATTGCCTTGAGTTCAAGGCTAGCCTGGGCTCCACAGTGAGTTCAAGATAAGGCTGGACTACAGAGGGAGAGCCTATCTCAAAAAAAATAATAATAACTAGACCATTAGAATGTTTACCACAAGGAATTGGCTTCCATTACTACAGAAACTGAGAAGTCCCACGATTTCTAGGTAGCAAGCTGGGAATCCAAAGAGGACAGTGCTGTAATTTCAGTCTGAGTCAACTGTAGGTTTCAATTCGGAAATCAGCAGGCTGGAGACCCAGAAGAGCTGGTATTTCAATTCAAGTTCAGTGGCAGGAAAATGCCCATGACCCAGCTCTAGTAATCAGGCAATCTGACTTAGCCCTTTTTGTTCCGTTGCGGATCTTCAGAACTTCTATTTATTAAATCAAAACATGGGTCTGAGCAACAAGACAGAAGACCCAGTGTGGAAATTTAATAACAGCAGAATGCATTCATTTCTCATAGCCATGAAAAATTCTTCAGGAAAAATCTTATGCTAATACATAAAACAAGATGTGGGAAGTTAAAAAGAATTGAAATTGGGGCTGCAGGAATGGCACAGCAGTTAGAGTACTTGCCTAGCAGGCATGAGGCCCTGGGTTTGATTCCTCAGCATTATATAAAGTGGGCGTGCTGGTGCATGCCTGTAATCCCAGCATCTGGGAAGCTGAAGAAGGAAGACTGCTGTGAGTTTGGGGCCAGCTTGGGCTACCCAGTGAGTTCAGGACCACCCTGGACTACTGAGCAAGACTTTCTTCCTCCCCCCTGCCAAAAAAAAAAAAGAATTGAAATCATACAAAAAATACCTCCTCCAAAAGCTTTGAAATGAATTTAGAAACCAGTAACAGAAATACATTTGGAAATTTCACAAATATGTAGAAATTAAACAACACACTCTTAAGTAACCAATGAGTGAGAAAGAAATTATAGAGGAAATTAGAAAATACTTTGAGATGAATAAAAGTGAACACCCAACATAGCAAAACTTCTATGGAATGCAGCTAAAGCAGCATCCAGAGGGAAATACATAGTTATAAATGCTTACATTAACAAATATAAAAAATATTATATTTTACATTAAGATACTGTAAAAAAGAGAAAACTAAAATTTAAAAACCAAAAAGAAAATGATAAAGTGGAAACAAATGAACTATAGACTGGAAAAGCAGTAGAGAAAAATCAACAAAATCAAAAGTTGTTTCTTTGAAAAGACCAATGGAGTGAACACATCATTAGCTAAGCTGATCAAGAAAAATAGAAAAAAGATAAAATGAATAAAATTAGGACATAAACATGGAATATTAACTATCATTCTTACATAATGAAAGTGATTTTTAAAGAAATCCATGAATTACTATATGCAAATAATAAATTATGGAACTTAGATGAAATAAATACCTAGAAAGATGCAAATTACAGAAGCTGACTCAAGCAAAAACAAAAAATCTGAATAGTCATATAAGAAGTAAAGATATTGAATTAGTAGTAATTAAAATCCTTTCAAGCTGGGTTGGTTGCATTGTTAAATTTATGGGACATTTCAAGAATCGATACCAATAGTTCATAAGCTCTTCCAAATCACAGGTCAGGCCTGTGGGACTACAGAAGGCAGAGGGGGGACCAGGAGTTCAGTTGGGGGTCATCTTTGAAGTCCAGTACCAAAGTCTACCCTGTGCAAAAACCTGCTTCTAAGCATCAAGTGAGCAATTTTTAGCATGTATCTGGCTACCACTTGAAAATCCTTTGACTGAAGGTTTTCCATGTTGAGGCTTTGAATCTGGATAAATACAAAAACCCTAAGGAGTAACAGTAAACTTGTCATTGTTTATATCTTTATAAAACCAAGGACCTGCAGGAGGTGATCCTTAAGCACATAATGAAGTGCTTCAAAGCCCTGGGACTTAGGGTGGTCTAGGTGGCAAGATCAGATTTAGAACCTTCCCTTGCCCAGTTTTTTTTTTTTTAAGGTTTCCATCATGTCAAGCTTGCTAATAACAAATATTGTAAATCATTGCCGGTGTCTCTCCTTGAGGGAATTTTAATAGGAATCTCAGCCCCAGTTGAAAGCCATGAAGTTGTAAGAGCCAAGTTTTATACAGGTACCACCAGGAGTGGGTTTACGGGCATCAGAGCCTTCCCAGAGCCCCCAGGTCTCAGGTTAGCTCTCAGGTGTGTTGTACCAGCAGCCTCCTAAAGGGCACTCAAGCTACACTCCCAGAAGAAGGATTTGATCCTCTTCCCTAAAGATAATGCTTCTCTTAGAGATTGGAGGCCATAGCATCTTTGGAAACTGCTCTGTAAATACTGACATCCTAGTAATTTTGACCTCAGTCACCCAGAGCTACCAGTGATGGCAAAGAGGCAAAGGACCAGTCGGGCAGCTTTTTCCCTTGAGTTCGGAAGGCAAAAATGATGCTGTATGTGTGCTGCAAATAGAAACCATCAGCAACAGCAACAACAAAAACCATTGCTTTCTTCTTATGTGGAGGTCTGTCTCGTCAGCCCCGTATTTCAAGTCTTACCTATACCTTGCACTGCCGTGGGCAAGAAATGTTTCATTGAATTAATTATGCTTTCAAGTGTCTTGCTTAACTCCACTGCACGCATCCAGTTAGCTAATTCTATTAGCAGGGGCTGGTAGTGAAGTTCATCTCTGGCAGAGATTCCTAACTTGTGATGTTGGTGGTTAACGCACCCAAGGTTTTCTAACTTAATTGGAAACCGTGGAGAGTAATTCTGTTGTGGCGGTTTCTCTAGCTGTTAATTTAGCAGATTTGAATCCCATTAAGGATGTCGTGGAAACAATTCCTCACTAATTAGGCGGCACCTCCATTTGTTAGCAGCTGGTTTCAGATAGGACGGGCTGGGTGCTCCCTCGTGGGGTTTTCTTCGGGCAAACTGCGGGGCACTGGCCTCAGCTCTGGCTGTGTCTGGCATCTAGAAGTAGATCTTCAAAACTGCTATGGTTTATAATCAAAACCAGAGGTCAGCCAGTGGCGGAACACTGAAGCTTGGACGTTCCCCTTCCCTAGCTTCGGCCCCAAAGAATCAAAGGTGTCTTGTTCACCAGCTATTCCCGGGAGATCTGCCGCCGAGCGAACGTGAAAGCATTACGATACTGCCTGGCATCTTAAAAACTTTTCTAAAAGGGAAGCAAATACTTTCCACTTCATTATTTCATTAAGACTTTGATTTGTACGTCTGATTATTTTTGTCTACTAGAGGCTGTGGTTTTTCTGTTTCCACTGGACTGCTCAGGGTGGGCACGTGGGCCCTTGTTCTGGGGAGGGATAACCCATTGCAGTCATTTCCCAAGGCCAGCGGGGGCTCAGGCCAGTTCTGGGGAACAGAACACCACCCCGCTAAACTATCCTCACTTTACCAGGCATGTCCAGCCTCCAGCCTGTTGATTTATTTATGTATTTTTAGGAAAAAGATTTGTTTAGGAAAAGAAAGTACACACACACATAGCGTCAGCCCTCGGGAGGTAGAGACGCTGAGCTGCCAGTTTTCTGACCACCCTAGACAGTTCATTTTATGTGGCAAATCAAATTTGGTGAGTTGAACCGAAGCGAGAGACCTGTGCTGCTTGGGGCTACACCCTCCCCCCTCCCTGCTCCCGCAGCTGATCCTGCTGGAGTCGCCTCCATGCCTGGGTAAGAATCCTCCTCCCCTGCTCATCAGTGGCTATGTCCTGGATCACTCAGGTGTTGGCAGAGCTTTAATGAGCCTGGAAAATGGAGTCTTGAGCCAGCGCGTTAGCTGCAGAGGTGTGAGCACACGCCAGTGGGCTTTGTTGCGCCAGTCACCTTGCGTGGTCTCCTCAGGGTAAGAACTTCGTTCCCACTTTCACTGGGTTTTTCAGGCCTAATCTGCGTTCTCTCATTTCAAATTTCAGTGTTCAGTTTGCAGAGTGGAGGTCTACGGATGTATGCTTCACTGTGAAAAATAATTTGTTCTCATTTACTTGTTAGTCAACAACTACTTATTGAAATGTGTACACGGGGATCAAGTAGACTTGAATTTCCAAGATAACCCTACTTACAGAAATTTTGATATTTTCCATAGGGTAATCTATTAGCTCTATTTAAATGTGACCTTAATACTTGTGGCTCTTATAAATATACAAATTAGAAAAATGGGGTGCTGAATTATGCGACCCGAGTTTGGGACTCTGCTGTTCATATCAGTTGTGTGTTGGAATGTTGTAGATGTAATTCCTGTTTTTACCACTTTGGCTGCAGCCAGGGACAGGAGGCATGTGTATTAATAACTAATGGCAGGCGGGAAGAAGCAAGGACACAAGGAAGAAAACAGTGGGTGCGTTAGAGGAAGAGATTACCTTGGGCCAGAAAGGCTGCTCAGAGGAAGACTTTCAGTCAAGATTGAAGGACACAGGCTTTGCCATAAATAGCCGAGGTCTGTGACCAGGGGATGAAGGCTGGCAAAACGTGTGTGCAGAAACCTGCAGAGGAGGGTAGAGGACACAGGTCATGGCAGGGACAAGTACAGTGAGATGAAGAGGAAGTGATGCATGGGTCAGTTCGCTCCGACCAGGGAGACTAGACATCTTGGGGTAGGCACCGCGGAGAGGGGAAGCTGCAGGTTGCTAAGGTCGGGGACACAGCCAGAGAGGTTGGACGGCGGCACGCGTGTAGAAGGGGGAGAATGGGAGAGGACAGGAATGCAGGTAGCTAGGAAGGCGGGCAGGACCTTCACGGTGGAGAGGAAATGGACAGGCCCCCTGTGCAGGTGGCATGGGACTGCTAGTGTTAATCTGCGACCTCAGCACTTCTGATATCTGACCAGCTGTGTGGTACTGGTGCGGCATACCACGCTGGCTAGGGAAAAGAGAGTGGGTGAGTTAGAGCAGAGTTTCTCAAATGTGTGCACAAACCACTTGAGATCTTATAAAAATAGCATTCTGCATCTATAGGTCTGAGCAGGACCTGAGCTTGAAAGTCCCAGGTGAGGCCTATGAGCTGGCCCAGGGACCACACTTTTTTGAGTGGCTAGTGAGGCCACTTGAGTGAGGAGCTAGGACTCGTCCCTTTGCTAGTGTTAGGCATGATTAACAACAGCTGAAGAATCCGTAAGCCTCTTGGAGACCGTGGCCCCTCCCCCGGGGTTGTGTAGACAAGCTTTCTGGATAGACAACCTGCTTCCCTTGGCTTGGGGTAGGGAGTGCGTTCCTTCACTTCCAGAAGACTCTCTTCAGTATTTGGGGATGTCCCAAGACAGATCTGGCACACTGCAGAAGTCGATGAAGGAAGGATCCTTATGCATTCGTGCCAGATCCCCCAGCCCCCTCCTGCTGCAATTTCTGAAGTCAGTTTGAACGCTGGGAGAAGTTGGCACTTACCTCAGAGTGGCATGGGCCGAGGCTGATGACCAAGCTAGCAGCAGGGAATCGGGCAAGGCCACGTGGCGGGAGGTGGGGGGTGGTGGAGGCCAGCAAGCTGATGGCTGCCCCATCTTTGGAGCTGCTCTTCATGACTCAGGAGTAATTCCTGTTTGTTCCACGAGGCCCTTTATTTTTAGGGAGACCAGCTGCGGCTTCATGAAGCCCTCTTGGCAGCAGAGCCCCGGGCCTTGTGTGAGCCAGGAAAGCTTTCCTGCTGCTCCTTGTGGGGCCGGAAAGGGAGTGCATGTTCTCCTCAATTCCTTTGGAGGTATTTATTCATAATTAGGGGATAACTGTTTGTCCCTCTTCGTCATTTAGACCACAAACAGGGTCATCTTTCTCTTCTTGGCTAAGTTAGTCCACCTGCCTAGGTCATCCTTGCCTCTCCTAGGGCAGCCATGCCAGGCTGCTCATTTACATAACTTGGTCTTGACCCTCCTCACCTCACCCTTGACATCAGTACTCCAGCTCAGCCATGTGAGCCTGGAGGCCTGGCATTGTCCTGGGTGGTGCGACTTCAGGCCCTGTGTATAGTCCATGTGCAGAGTTGTCTGGCCTATGCATCATTGGGTTGCCAGCACCTGGAGGTCTGGGAACCAGAGAGTCATCCTCACTGTTCTGTGGCATTCAAACAAAACTTGGCAGCTTTGCACAGTGAAGCTGAGAGGGCCCCACAGGACAGCAGTAGCTTCTCAGAGTTGGGAGGAAAGGGGATTGTAGGAAATTTTCCTTTCAAAATGCTCTCAGTTTTCTGTTGCTGTGACAAAAGACCTGAGAATAACAAACAAGGAAAAGTTTGTTTGGCCTCATGGTTTCAGCTGGCTCCATCGCTTTTAGGCCTATGGTAAGACCAAAACAACATAGCTGAATCGTGTGGAAGGGGGAATCTGGCTACCACATGGCAGCCAGATGGTGCATGTGTGCGTGAGAGGGAGACGGACATACAGTGCCAGCGAGGAAGGGACCGGGGCCACCACATAGACTCCACAGTCATACCCTAGAGCCCATTTGCCTCAACTGGGTCCCACATTCTGTTTCTGTCACCTTCCATCAGTGCCATCCCATTGTATACCACTGATGGATGATTTCTCCGCTGAGGGAGTTGGAGCCCTCGCGGTCCAGTCACCTTGCAGAGGCCCCACCTCTGGACACTGCTGCATAGTGGAGCAAGCCTTCGAGGAACATCTCCAATCCAAATCATGCCTCGTGGCAGGCCAGGCCGCCCTCCAGTGCAGCTGTTTGGCCTTCACTCCTGTGGGCCATTAACATCCAAGCCTGACCACGCTGCCCAGAGGCCCCACCACGGCTCTCTGTCACTCTGGACAGCAGGGTCCCTGGCATCCCAACAGTGATCAGTGTCTCTGTGTGAGCTTCTTCTGGTTTGAGGGTGTCATTTTTTCCTGTTGATCAGAAGTTGGGCCTGTGCAATCATGTCTTTTAATAATCAGTGGGTGGGATAATGTGTGGACATTCTGGACCCCAACAGCAAGGGCTCAAATCCCAATTCGGTGTCATAGCTCCATGGCCTGCTGGTCGGGACACATTCCCGGAACCAGGCTGCCTGGAGTCTACATGCCAGATCCTTGCCTTCTCCTGGAGACACCTTGGAAGGTCATGGAGTCACTGGAGCCATAAAGCAGGGATAAAGAGACCTCCCCTCCCACAGTGTTGGGGTAAGCAGAGAGCCATGGATGCCCCCACCCCAGCAGGAGAGGGGGCCAAGGTGTGCAACCCCAGGGGTGGTGTGTGGAGGCCTCACACTGCGTGTGGCAAAGAGGAGGCACCCCGTAAATGCTAGCTATCACCGTGCAATACTTACCTAATGAGTAAGGAGTTGTGGGTTTTATTGGGAACAAAGTCCATGTGCTGCCTAGTCCTCCATCCCTCTGGGAAGTCAGAACACCAGCTTGTAAATGCCGAGCACAGCATCCACCTGGTGGCCGCATCCCCAAATCTCTCATCAAAAAACCTGAAGGAAATGAAAAGGCTTGTAATTTATAAACCAAGGCTCCTTCTGGGGGGCCCTGGGAGGAGAGGGCAGGGTGAACGCACACTTGGGGACCCCAGTGGGGGCCATGCAGGCTGCCTGAAAACAAAGCCAAACTTTGTCCCGTGGCCGGGCTTTGCTTTTTGTCATAATATTGAAATTTAAAATTTCAAATAACATTAGAAGAGTGAGATGTTTACATCTAGTAAAGAAGTGAGTAGGAATTAAAAAGGCCGAAAAACCTCTATAACCTATAAAATGCAGCAAGCTGTCAGGAATGCAACAGGTAGAGGGAGACATTGGCTCAGCTCTGGCTGCGTGCCCTGCCAAGTGTCCAACCCAAGGCGGCAGTGGGCTGATGGAGGCCGGGCAGCCCACGGCATCTGCCTAATTGGAAAAAGCTGGCACACGTCCAAGGCGCTCCTGTGTTCCAGACCCTTCCTCTCGCTTTATAAAGCTAATGAGTGAAACTTGAACAAATGTTCATTAAAACCATTTGAAACACGATGTCTCTTTGTCCTTGAATTTTCGTGCTTCTTCCAGTTATCCCTTAGGATGTAGGCACAGATCATTTATGCATTCTGAGAAGTCTGTTTGCCACTCTGGCTAAAAAATACTCCTTGTGTCTTTTTTCCTACTTTTAATTTATTTTTCTGCCACAGACTTCATAAAAATTAAAAAGTTAACAGATATATATTAAGTGAGAAATATACTTGGAGAAAACTGCACGTGTGTATTCCCGACTGAATTGTTACAAAGTGAAGTTGACTAATCTTTTCTCATAGCTGATAGCCACTACTTCCGGATAAACACAATCCTGGCTTGTAACGGTACCAAATCTTTTGGTCAGGTATTGACATTATAGAAATAGAATCAAATAGGATATAGCATGTGATACAATGTGTGCATTATGTTGGGCAGACTCTCATTGATGGTGCTTCATTGTTATATAGACTCTTCTTGTTGCTGTAGAGTATCCAAAGGGTGATTCTTCGGTATTGGAGAAACCCCTCTGGAGGAGGGCCTGTAGCCCCTGACAGGATTGGCCTAGAGATGGGCATGTGACCTAGGCTGACCAATTGGAATTTCTCAGTGGGGAAGCTAGTGTTTCTCCTCTCTTCCTCATGAACCAGCACGTTGTAGAACAGTAAACTCTGGAGTGAGGCCATCTGTTTCCAGTCTTTGCTGTGTCACTGACTAGCTGTGGAGTCTGGTGTGAGTTATTCTCTCCGTTTTCTGGCTTGCTTTTCTCATGTTTAAAAGGAGATAATAATAAAAAAAAATAGCATCGGTTCTGTAGGACTCTTACAAAGGTTAAAGGAGTGCTTAGAACCATGCCAGCCACAGCCTAACTGGGAAGTGGATTTTATTTCTGATTATGAGCTGTGAAGAAAAGAGGCTGGCTGTGGTGGCCACTGGTTGCCTACAACACGGACATGGAATGTTGTGAGCTTCTTGTGCACACTGTGCCTGTCATGTCTCTGAGCCTTTGCACATGCCCTTCCCCTGCTTAGCCTAGCAGCTTGCCTTTTACTCCCACAGGAAACTTCCAACCCTCTTTCAAGGGGAAGGGGCTAATATCCTGTGGTGGCTTTCCCGCACCCCCTCCCGCCTCTAGCGCTGTACCACAGCGGTTCCCCAGGAACAGTCTGCTTCGAGGAGCCTCCCCAGACACACAATGCCTGTGTCTGCCGCGCTGAGCGTGGGCTGAAGGTAGAAAAGCCTTGCCTGGTGGGTGAAATGACGGCTGCTTCGGCGGGAATCAAAATGGCGAGACCGCATTGTCCGCTGAGGATCTCCGACCCAAAGTGTTTGGGAGCAGAGGGCGTCAGACTTGAGAGAGTTTGGGGTGCAGGCTTGCAGGTGCCGAGGGTACACCTCTCTAGTCGCTGGCTTCTTCGTCATCACGGGCCCGCCGAAGGGAGGGAGGAGTGAAAAAGGTGGCGAGGGGAAAGGAGCGAGGGCTACTTTCATTGACGACTGCTTTTAACGAGGCGGCGAAAATCGCCAGCTCTTGATCGTTGAATGCATGTGTGTGTAGTTTCGACGCTCCGTGTGGTGGAGTGCGGTAATTTGGAATGTTCCCCTGAGGCCCACGTGTTAAAGGCTTAGTCACCAGCCCGTGGCGCTGGTGGGAGGTGGTGGACCGTCCCATGACGAGGTGAGCAGATCTGCCCTGCCTGGGCTCCTGCCAGGACAGGTTCCCTGCCCTCCTTTGCCGGAGGCCCGAAAGCAACATGTCTGCTTGAGCGTGGCCTGGAACTTCCCTCGCCCTAACCCTAAGTAAGCCTTCTTCCCTTTAGGAGTTTCTTTATTTCCGGAAGTTGTTAGAGACGTGGAAAGCTGACCAGCCCTGCGATAGGACGGCTGTCGGGAGCAGCCCCGGGGCCATGCGGGCGGAAAGCTGGGCTTAATTTTTTCCATATCATGCCGCTAACACTTGATGGAAAACGTGGCTGGCAGACTGTGGTTACTCAGACATGGGTGTTCGGCAGAGATTGTCTTAAGTAGGAACAAAGAAGGCCTGTCACATCAAGGAAAGTAACTGTCATTACTTAGCAAAGATACAAGGTGAACTCAGATACAAGTTAGGGTTTGGGAGAACACACAAATGATACCAGTTTAGCCTCATTCCACCAGTTAATGACTTCTGGTGAGCTAGGTAGAGATTTGGGGCTGGGGGCGCAGCTAATGCAGAGTCTCACTGTGTAGCCAAGGCTAGTCTTGAACTCACTATGCAGCCAACCCTGGCCTTGAACTCACAATCCTTCTGCCTCAGCCTCCCAAGTGCTGGGATTACAGGTGTGTGCCTCCATGCCTGGTTTACATGGCAGTATTAGTGAATGTAATTGAGCTAGAATCTTATGTTCCAACTTTTTAGGTGATTCAGCCAGTAATGATGTCCATTAATGAGGTACAATATGACATTTAAATATGTGTATACATTGTGGAAATATTGAGTTAAGCTAAATAACAGCTCTATCACCTTATCTATTTTTTTTTTTTTTTGAGACAGGGTCTCACTCTGCAGTCCAAGCAGGTCCTTAACTCACGGTGGAGCCCAGGCTGGCCTTGGACTCAAGGCAATCCTCCTGTCTCAGCCTCTCGAGTACTGGGATTACAGGCTGTGCCACCACGCCAGGCTTAGGAACTGGGGAGTTGAACTTGGGTACTTAGTGCTTGACTTCGCACTTGCTCAGCAAGTGCTTTAACAGCTAAGCTCTTGCTCCAGGCCCCTTATCTATGTACCTTTTTTGTGGTAAGAATATTGAGAATCTTTTTTTAAAGCATATTTGGAATATACATTATGCCCCTGGTCACCATGCTGTGCAGCAAATGTGGCCTTGTACCCTTTGGCCTGCATCTCTCCCTCCCCCTGTCCCCGCGCCTCCCCTTGTCTCTGGTAACCGCTGTCCTACTCTACTTCTATGAGATCAATGTTTTCAGATTCCGCATATAGAGGATCATACAGCATTTGTTTTCCCGTGCCTGACTTATTTCACTTAACCCCATTTTCTCCAGATTCATTTGGGGGGGTGGGTGGTCACCACTGACAGACTTTCCTGCTTTTTAGAGGCTGAATAGCATTTCATGTGGTGTGTATTCCACATTTTCTAGATCCACTCATCTACAGTGTTAGTTTGTTCCATAACTTGGTGAGTGGGGACAGAGCTAAAACATGAGTGTGCAGGTATCTCATTGATAGACCAGTCCTAATCTCTCTGGAAGCACACCGGCTGGTGAGATTGCTGGGTCATATGGAAATTCTGTTTTCCGTTTTCTGAGGGCCCTTCATACTGTTTTCCAAACTGACTGCGCTGGTGCACATCCCGCCAAGAGCGTACGAGGCTTCCCTGGTCTCTGCACCCTCACTACCTTTCGTCTTTCATGTTTTTGGGAATTGTCACCCTGACCAGCCTGAGATGAGAGAGATGCTGAATGTTCTTTATGTGTCTGCTGGTCATTTGGATATCTTTTGTTGAGGAATATTTATGCAGGTTATTTGCCTGTTTTAAAATCAAGTGTGGTTTTTTTTGTTTGCTATTGAGTTGTTTGAGTTTCTGATATATTTTCCAAACTAGCCGCTTATCAGATGCATGGTTTGCAAGTATTTTCCCTCAGTCTGCAAATTGTCTCTGCACCTGTTTCCTCTGCCACGCAGAGGCTTTCTAGTCCCACGTAGTCTTGTGTATTTTTGCTTCTGTTGCCTGGGCTTTTGGGGTCCTGCTCAGAAAGTCATTGCTGAGGGGTGCCTCCCTGTTTACAACCACCTCCCCCTCTCCAGCTAGGAGAGTTCTACTACCAGTGACTTCTTGTCCCTCACCAACCTCCCCTCTGGTGACTGTCCTGCAGTCCATCCCCAGATGTAGGTGCCTTTACTGATTTACAGGTGAACTCAAGGACCACTGCCTCTGGACCAGAGCCTTTGGGAGCTAACACCTGCTGGCTAATTGGTCCCTTGGCCTGTGCTCAGGAGGCTGCCAGGAGAGAAATGTGGGCTAGGTCCATGTCATAGGCCCCTGGACTCACATCCTTGCTTCTGCCTGGAATTCCACCTCAGGAAGCAGTTATCACATTGAGAGGTGTGACAGGACCATTCACTTCCGCTTTTATTGGAGGGGAAATCAGGGTTACTGTCTAGCATCTACAATTATGCAAATACCAACAATTATTATACATGTTATATAAACATGTATGTATATTTTAATGAAAATACTTCAAATTATTAGTTTAGCTCCTACCATAATCTCACATCTTTTTTATTGGGTGGTCCTGGAAACCTGGGACCTTTGTACTGAGCTGCATCCCCAATTTTTCTCCCTGTTTGCCCGCCTGCTTCCTTCTTTCATTTCTTCTTTCTTTCCTCGCTCCTTCTTTCCTTACTTTTGAGACAGGGTCTTCTTAGGTCGCTGAGTTGCCCAGGCTGGGCTCAAACTTGTGATTTTTCTGTCTCAGCTTCCCAGAGTGCTGGGATTACAGGCCTGCACTATCACACCTGCCTATAATCTTACGTCTTATTTTGCAGGGAAAGGACTCTCTGACTCTGAGCAAATCAGAATTCAATTATTACTGATAGTGGACTAATACTATTCTTTAGCAAATATTGTAAGATACCCTTTTAACTACCTTTTGAGGATTTTTCTTAAGACATCAGAATCTCTTATGCCTCATTCTTTTTAATAGCTTTAAAATTTTTAAACATGCTATTTTGAAATATAAGTTTACATTTCAAAAAGATGCAAAAATAGTATAGTAGTGTGACTATTGGAGAGATTATGTCAACTTGAGGCAGTCGGGAACCACACCTGGATTAGGATTTGGGAACCACTCCTAGACTGGGAATTGAGAAGCAGCCTGGATTAGAGTGTGAGTGGTTTGTGGGCCGGCCAATGAGGGAAGGCCCCGGATGTGGGAGGGCCAACTGGAACTCCAACGGTATAAAAGGAAGAAAGAAGGAAGATTGTTACAGCTTCTTCCTCTTGCCAATTGTGGAGGGGATTTGCTACACACCTCAGATCTTTATCACAGATTTGCCCCAGTCTGAACTTGTGCCTGTCTGCCCATCGCTGATCTTCAGGCTCCATCTTTGCCCTTGTTCTTCAAATAACTGAGATCCACAGCAGACTCTCGCGGGCTGTCCTGCAGTCTCGGACAGGAGCTCTACTTCAGGGCTGAGCAGCCATCAGACACTCCAGCTCTCACCCGTTAAGGCCGCCATCTTGGACTGGCTCTGTCCTCTGATTTGTAAGCCTTTCCAATAGATCCTTTTTGTTATATAATTTCTGAAATTCTGCCTTTTGAAAGAACCCAAACTAATACAGTAAGCAAATTCCTCCATATCCCATGCCTGTTACTCAACTTCCCCAATAATGTCTTACCTAATTGTAGCACATAACCAAAACCAGGATACAGACATTAATACAATTTTATTAACTGAACTGCAGACCTTATTTTTATTTGTGACCACAAAGAAACTCCCTCATGTCACCTCTTTATACTTGCAATCCGTTCATCTCTGTATAGTTGTGATTTTAATGAAAGTTACACTTCATAAAAATACCTGTGATTAGTCATTAGAACATAGAGTTATGTGTTTAGTAAATTGTGTACAGTTTAAGTCTGGGCAGTCAAAGAGGCTTTTTTTGGGGGAGGGGGGGTGATTGCTGGCTTGGTGTCTCACTTGCTCTGCGATTTTTAAGCAAGGAACCCAGTCTCTCTGAACTTTGGTTTTGTCATCTACAAAATGCAGTTAATGATGCTGCCTGGTGTAGACACAAAGCGGGCGAAGTGCAGGAGCATCAGAGATGCTCTGTCCGCAGTCCGTGCCTCAGGTCAGGTTGCCCGGGAAGCAGACTTGGAGCCGGAGACCTACTTGCACGTAATCTGTGAGTTCGGAAGGACACAGGACTGATCGGACAGACGGTGAAGCTGAAGCTGAGTGATGGTCCAACTGCAGCAAAAGGCCTGGGGTCGCCCCACAGGCTGGAATGGGCTTGTACACCTGCATGGACAGGTGATGGCCTGCCGGGTGCTCTCCGGCAGGGGTGTAACCTCAGGCAGCTCGGCTCCCTTTGACCAGGACAAGGCCTGCAACAGACTCAGCTGTTGGCCACAGCAGCTAAGATTCAGGCAGCAGGAGACCAGACACTTAAGTCTTGAAGGCAAATCTGGGCCGTGTAGTCACAGCACTACCATGTCACTAGCTTTATAGTGGCTTTGAGGAAGGGAGACATCAAAAGGGGAGACAAGGAACCTCAACTTTTTCATCCTCCCCACATGTTAGCCACATTAAGCCCAGGCATCTGTGAATGGATTGGTATCTCAGGAAAAGCTATTTCCTTTTCTGCTTTAGGGCACTGAAGAGATCTGTTTGCATCTCCAAGATAAGCTAAATTGGTGAGGGGAAGGGAGGAGAGGGGAAGGGGAAGAGCAACTGATCCCATTTTTTTTTCCATAGCTGCTAAAGGGAATTTCCTGCAATCTTCTTTGCCAGCTTCGTAAAAGAACTCCATCTTGTATGATCCTGCCCCATGAAAGGGTTGCCTCGAAGTGAGTTGTAGAGTCAGGCTTTCAGTGGCTTTTCAAGAAATCCCTTCTCAAGCTACCAAGGAAGAGATGATATCAACACTATCGAGTAATGGTGTTTGTTTAGCAGAGCCCATGGGGGATAGCTAAGAAGATGAATGGATTCTCCAACTAGAAAGGTCTGCTCGTGCCCTCTCCACACGCGGCCAGTCTGTGAGTGACCGAGTAGTAGGATTTTGAAAGCACCCACCTAAGCACCATAAGATATGTCCGGGTATCTGTGGGTGTTATGTAAATGCTGAAGGCTTGTATGTGAGCTTAGTGTGATGTAGTTTGCTTTGTAAGCATTGTTATGTTGGAGAAGTATTAGGGTAAAGTGCATCTCTTCTGTGCAACATCATGCACAATAAGTTTTCAGGAGTTTTCCTGAGTGTTTGTGTATTTACAGCAAAAAAGTCTGGCCAGTTATCCAAGCAACACTTTGCCGTCATTTGTTTATAAAGAAAGATGCAGCCCAGGGCTCACGGAGAGAAGTGACAACATCAGGGAAGTTCGTAACCTGAGATTTTTTTTCTACCAGAAATTCTTGATAAATACTTTTTGCTTTTCTTAACATCCATACTAATATTTAAGGGGGCAGATGTCTTCATTAGCTCAGTGTTATAGCTGTGACCAAGGTACCGTCCTCCCACTTCTTAGAGCTGGGAAGGTTTGCACTCATCCCGCAGATCACTGTTCTCCATCTCCCTTCCTTTCCTGCTCTGGCCTCCCCCTCTCCCTCTGTCCCTGCAGGGGTTTTTAAGTAGCTTGTCATCTTCGTCCTCACTCATGGGAAAAGTTGAAGAGCAGGAGCCAGACCTAAGGTTCCCTTTGAGTCCCACAGGGCCTTGCACAGATACAGCTAGCGAGCCAAACATTGTTGGAGGCTGAATGGCCTTCTGTGTTATCCCCTGTTAGTGGTGCCAGAAATTGAAGACTCAAGCTAAGCAGCCATGACAAGCACTACAAATTAGTCATCTTTAGGGGCAGTAGATCTCTGATGGGTACGTCGGACATCTGGGTTCATTCCTAGAAATGTTACTGAGAAGTCTTCTTTTAAACTCAGACTCTTTGGTGAGCTCATCTAATGGATTAGCTAAAGGGCACTGGCCCCAGGAGGCAGGCTGGCCTGGGTTCAGAGCCTTTTGTAGCCAGGTGATGTTAGAGCTGTGGCCACATCACCTTATGGTGCAGTGTCTTCATCAGATGCATTGGGTGATACTAAAACTGATTCTTTCATAAGCTGATTTCACGGGTCAGATGAACTCATGCCAGCAAAGTGTGGGCTCACAACAAATGCTTAATATAGGAACTCTTCGACTTAATGGTGGGCATATTCTAATCAGCTCATCTTAAGTTGAACACATTGTAAATTTCAAATGTACTAAGTACACCTAACTCATTGAACATCGTAGCTTAGAAACACAGTACACTGTAGAGCAGTGGTCCCCTACCTATTCTGCACAAGGGACCGGTTATGTAGAAGACAGTCTTTTCATGAATGGGTGTGGGTTACTGGCGTCACCACCACAGCTCCACCTCAGATCCTCCAGCATCAGATTTCTGTGCCACCTGGATCTCTTTCATGGACTATTTAGAGCAAGGCCCCCACTCCTTTGAGAATCTAACACTGCCGCTGATCTGACAGAAGCCGAATTCAGGCAGTGACGTGAGGGATGGGGAGCAGCTGAGAACAGAGAGGAAGTTCACATGCTGGCCTGCTGCTCGTCTCCCGCTGAGTGCGTGGCTCCTAAGAGGCCATGGGCTAGGACTGGTCTGTGGCCCAGGGGCCGGGGTCCTGTGCTGTAGAGGGACAGTTGTGTCCCCTTGTTACTGTATGGGTAACTGTAAACTGTAGTCACTGCCATTTCCCAGGAAAAGATAAAATTCAAAATTTGAAGTATGGTTTCTGCTAAATATATGTTGCTTTCTCAGTACTACAAAGTTGAGCAGGCAGAAGTCAGGCACTATCTGTAAGTGGGCTCTGTTATCATTACCTGGGTAACAGTATCAAATGGCGCCTAAGTCGAGATTCAATGACAGTGAAGGGAACATGGAAGCAGCTAAAACGACAACTTCTCTGATAGATGTATTTATTGGCCAGCAAATTGATATTTTTATACTGATGGACTTATATACTGTTTCTATTCAGAAACTGTTTTCAAAATGTGCCTCTTTTGAAGGAATAAAATATATATCTGTGTACACTAAATCCACATTTAAAAATTTCTTTATGCTTATTATAGAACATTAAAGCAAATTGGTCAAAATCATTATTCCTGACACATAATTGTATACGTAGGCCAGTTTCTTGGCCTGTCTGTTGTGTTACTTTCTGCAGAATGGATTTTTCACTCTCTTTGCTTTTAAAATGTCTGAATTTCGGAATTCTTAAGTTTTAAATTGTTGATATTTCAAGTTGACTCTTCTCTGTGGACCACAATGTGTTGAGTGCACACAATACTCTATAGGTGTGGAGGTTCTGTTTAATCTGAGAGCAGTTTTGCACAACTGAAGGCTATTCTCCATCTTAAGTTTTGAGAATATTGAAATGTGTAAGTAATTCAACCCAAATATTTACTTAGAGAATTTTGGCCTCTGTTCAGAGTTCCTTTCTTTGACAAAATGTCTGTGAAACAACTTGCCAGTAAGTTGTCTCTATTTATAATTCTTTTGAATGGTTCACCAAATTTAGATGATTCAAAATTGTAGACCTTCTCAATTACATTCTATTCAGGGACAGAATTTAAATGTATCGAAATAGAAGTAGGAATACCATCAAAATATTCCTGTCCCAGGTTGAGATAGTCCAGAACACAATTATAGAATTTCAAAATTAAACCGTGTGCTTCATTACAGCTGTCATTGCCCCCTCCCCCGCCTTTTGCTTTTACAGGATCAATGTCAAGGTCTCTGCGGAACACACTTTGTGGACTTGTGATGTGTGCAGTGATGCTGGGAACTCATATCTGAGAAAGAAGGGCCCATGCTTGGCCCTGCTGATACCACCTTTGAAAAAAAAAATTTTTTTTTTTTGTTTCTGTACTATAGAGATTGAATCCGGGCCTAGGTATTGTCCTATATCCCTACATCATGTGTGTGTGTGTGTGTGTGTGTGTGTTAAGACAGAATCTCAGTAAGTGGCTGAATTGCCTGGGCTGGGCTCCAACTTGCGATTGCATAGCCCCAGCTCTCAGAGTGTTTGTATCATAGGCACGTATCACCCTGGCCTGCTTAAGCATCTTGAATTTTTTTTTCCCACTTCTGAGGATCAAACCCAGGGCTTCACTCATGATAGGCAAATACATTGCCACAGAGTTATTTTCCCAGTCCTGTATCAAAACTCTTAGTCCTTGAATAAAAGATCTTATACTTTTGTTTCGTACTGGGTCCTGCAAATCATGTAGTTGGTCCTGCCTGGTTGTCAGCTTGGCTTTCAAATATAGTATTTTTCTGAAAGTTCAAGCTCTAAAGTTGAAATTTAAAATTTTGAATAATTTTAACAGATAAATAAAAGCATTAGATTGTGTTTATTTATTAGATGCCATGTGATGTTTTGAAACATGTACACATGGTGTGATATTTAAGTCAGGTTGCATGTCTCTCTCTTCAAACAATTTTCTTTATGGTGAAAATATTCAAAAGTCTTTTTTTCTAACTTTTTGAAGTATTTAATACATGTTAAAATGTTGAAGTTTTTGTAAAGCTCCATATACAATAAAGAATTCCAAATGGTTTTGAATACCATGTGACCAAAGTTTAGAAGCACCCTAGGACACTTTGGGTGACGTTAGCAAAGTAATTTATCATAAGGGCTCATACATTTGTAAGTCAGGAGGTAGGAAAGTGTCTTAGTTAGTTCTCATTGCTGGGACATAATACCTGACATGCACAACTTAAGGGAGGGAAAGCTTATTTTAACACACAGTTTCAAAAGATCTAAGTCCTTCCATGTGTGGCCAGCCATGGAGGAAGCACAGAGCAAAGGCCTAGCCAGAGAGAGCTTTTCAAGGAATGGCTGTCAGAAGCCAAGTGACCAAGGAAAGGTGGAGCTAGTATATAGTCTTCCAGGTTATGTTCCAGTGATCTTCCTCTTCTGGGTCAAGCCACAGTGATCAGCCCCTTCCTGCTAGGCCCCCACCTCTAGCCAGAGCATGGAATTCCTAGGTATCACCACAACATCCAAATATAGACTCAACTACAAAAGAAGGAGAAATTTGTGATCTGGTTTTGTGTGTGTGTGTGTGTGTGTGTGTGTGTGTGTGTGTGTGTGTAAAATCTGACAACTCAGCTTCCATTTTCATTAATAGGTCTCCACAGCCTGCTTGGATAAAAATATTAAATATATATATTTATATACTGCCATAGTCCAAGTATACTTTTGCTCCATAAGTTCTTAATTTAGTAAGAATATTGTTTTCACTAGGATTCTGCACCAAAATTTATTCTCTCAAAAACAAAATTTCTCTTCAATGATGAAACCTTTGGATTTTATAGTAGCAATCAGAATGATGTCAGATATTTCACCTTTGACAGGAAGAACTTTCCAGAGTTTTAATTTTATGCCATGAACTTGTTTTTGAAAGCATCAGTTTGTTATTAGCATGAACGGATTTCTCAGTGGAAGCATCCAGTGTCACGCCCTTTAGGATGGCTATGGGGAGAAGGGAACCTTTGTACGCTATTGGTGTATACTGAAGCCATGATGGAAAACAGAATGGAGGGGCCTCAAAAGATTAATAGTAGCGCAGTCAGTGCCTCTGTGGGTAAATCCTCAAAGGAGAAAGAAGTCCGCATTTCCTAAATATCTCTGCAGTCCCACATTTGTTGCCACAGCGTCCTCAATAGCCAAGATATGGAATCAACCTAGCTGTCTATTTGTGGATGAATGAATACAGTAATTGTGGTGTGTATGTGCAGTGGAATGTTATTCAGCTTTAAAAAAAAAAAAAAGAAAAATGGAATCATGGGGCTGATTGTGTAGCTCCCCTGTGGAATACTGGCCAAGCATGTGCCAGGTCCTGGGTTTGATCCCCGGTACTGCAATCAATCAGTCAATCAATCAATTCCTCTTATTAGTGATGGCATCAATAATCCTTGAGTATTTTAATAAGTGAAATAAGGCAAACACAGGAAAACTTCATGGTCTTGAGAAGTAGACCCCCCTAAATTATTAAAAAGTTGAATATACAGAAATATGGTAGAAGAGTGATGTCAGAGGTGGTGAGGGTGGGACAGTGGGAGACTTAGTCATGGGACACAAAGTTGTGGAGGATAAACAATGTAGAGATCTAAAGAACAGCATGAATACTTGAGGCAATAATTGTCCTAGGAGGGAAGATTTTAGGAACTCTTACCACACTTGAAGGACGAGAATGTGAGATGCTGGGGGGTTAACAGGCTGACTGCAGTTATCATGTCACTGTGTACAAGGATACCAGAACATCGCATCATAAACCTTAATTATAAACAATATAAATAAAAGCAGCACCATTTTGCTGTCCATCGAAATTCATTGTTACAGACTCGTTAGCAGGTGATACTTAAATTTTCAGGTATAGACAAAAAAATTGGACTTGCACAGGAGTGAAATTATTTCAGTATAAAATTATGTCATGAGTCATTGTGATATTCCCACAGCGGAGGCTCCATGTCAGCAGAAATTTTCCACAAGTCAGTATTTACCTACAACTTTAATATTTTAATTTTCCACTGAAAATGTCCTTTGACCTTTTCGAGCTGATTGCTGCCAAAAGGGTTTATTGCATAAGAAAAATGTTACCCAACAATGTAATAAATAAGAATTATTGATAAAAATCTTTATGAAATAAATGGAAAAATACCTACAAGCAAGAACATTCAGACCGGGGTCAATGTGCTCTAGGTTAAGTTGCTCAGCACTCACTTCCTGCACGTGTTCCTCTTATTCTAATCTCTACTTCCTGTCTCCCTCTAACCCTGGTGACATGTGGCCTCCCAGGCCATTGCAGGAACCAGCAGGCAAGAGGGTGGATACGTCTCTGCCAAGTCCCTAGCACTACGTTTTCCATGCTGTCCTTTAAAGGAGTGTTAATGGTGCCTCATCAAGGAACAGGTAGGAAAACAGAGAGGTGTACTGATGGTCACCGTCAGCTTGTGTCGGTAGTTTACGTGATGACTCCGTTGGCTGCACGTGAGTCTCATCACTAGTGTTGAAGCCTGAGAAGCCAAGCGGATACCTACTGGCCTCATACTGGCATGTGGAACGCTGCTGTTATTAGTAGATGTTTTGTTCTAAAATGAAGGATCAAGCCAGGTGTGGTGGCACACACACACTTGTAATGCTAGCACTTGGGAGGCCGAGGCAGTACGATTGCTGTGAGTTCAAGACCAGCCTGGGCTACAGAGTGAAACCTTGTCTCAAAAAGCCAAAACAAACAAACAAATGAAAATAAGAGGGGGTCTGATAATATGTTAATTTTATGAGTCTGAGTCTGTCCTAGGAAAACCTGGATGAACACTTGTGCCAATGGCCATCCGCTACTTTGGTGAGCCTGTGACATCTTAGTGACACCTAATGTACTAATTTAATGAACTTTTACGTAGTAAAAATGACCCTGAGTTTAAACTTAAAGGATGCTCAGCATGTGTAAGGCTCAGGGTTCAGTCCCCAGTGTTGCAAAGCAAAAATAACATGAAGGAAAGAATGAAATTAATGTCATTTAGGATGGGACAGTGTGAGACCAAAAGAAGAATGACCGCGCGATGGGCTTGTTGAGCTAACACGTCTCACCTCCCCTGGAGGCCACATCCCAGCGCCTACTTTTGATCATTTTCTTCCTCATCTGGAGCTATTTCCAGTTAGAGCTGACTGAGTTCTGAAGGGGGAAGGGAAAACTGGATAATTTTTCTTTTGTTTCATGAGTTCAGGATCTTCTTAAGGCTGGGCTATATCACCAAAATCCCCCCCCCCTTTTTTTTTTAATTGTGCCCCAAGTGAAGAGTTGGAAAACCACTGCTGGTTCTGGTGGGGGATGGGATCGTGGCGACCAGCTGTACACAAGTTGTGTAGACTTTATTGTCTGGGGCTTCATCACCTGTAAAACGGCCCTCCCAGCAGGGGCTGCCAACACATCTGGGTCAGAACAGCTGGGAATAATTTTTAGTTGGAAAAATCACTAATGTGGAAAGGCGCATAAACTTTCATCATATACTGGCTGGTTGTAAACTAAGGCCATGCCAGGGAGAAATCCTAATGGCCTGTTTTCTAAGTGGTTGTAGTTCCACATTTCTGGGGCGCATAAGGCACACATTTCCTAGGCGACAGGTCCCTATAATAAAATGAACTGGATCACCTTATTAGTTTTCTTGAGTCCTTTACTAGTGGATTTTGGGAAACAGATGCTAAATGTTTAACAAAACTTATAGACAGCCTCATTAGGGCTTTTTTCATGGTGACCCCATCTATAGAATGTGCCAATAGTAAAAAAGCATTTCAGAGTAACCAAGTGTAATACCACCAATTAAGGTTGTATTTATTAATATCAAGTAATGTCCTGTGCCCTTGGGTGACCAGATAACTTTGACTAGAGCTGACCAAATAGGGGAAGACAGCAGAGAGGTGCCTGTCCAGAAGCAGAGTAAAACCATATTTTATACTTGGAATCACTTATAGTTGTAATCATCAGATATCTTACCCCTTTTCTGGTTGAGAAAGCAAAGAACACTAGTGGGTCCCAGTCCACAGAGTGTTTGAGATCGAGAGTTACACGTGGATCTTGTCAACTCGAAAGTACTCGTCAACTTGAAAGTACTTTCTGTTTGTCCAAAAGCTGTGACAAAAGATTAGTTTTTAAAAATTTCATCAGACCCGTTATTTGGCCATCTAAAAAATATATTATGATTTCTAATTTAAAACTATTTATTATATCTATTTTAATTTTTTTCATTTTAAAATTTTTACCATGTTAACCATTTGCAAATATAGAAACTTGCGTTCAATACATTTACACGTTGCGTTGCCATCACCACTATTTGTTTTCTGAACTAGATTGCTGATCTTTTGTAAGATTGAGTAAGTATTAATAGAGAAAAAATGCGATTTTGCTGAGATCAAGCCATTGTTTGGTTTCCTCCTGTGAGAGTGAAAACTGTAGCCGACACCAGCTCTTGCAGATTTGACTGTGTCTGTCTACATATTGTGCTTTACCCTTTTTTGAACTTTGCTTTTATTCTCGGGTGGTTATAAACCTAGGAAAAGCAACTAACTATAAATTTTCTAAAAAGAAATTTCAACATGACTATATGGCTGGTGTGGGAGCTGTGGGAAACTTTATGATGCTCATATTTAGAAGAAAGTTGTCAGGCCTTGCAATGATTAGATGAGTTGATTAAAAAGAGAATGAAGAGGCATTTAGTTTTTAAATTTCTCCCACTCAAGTTGCGTACCAATATTGTGTAAAAGAAAGATCTTTGTACAATCAAGCCTTGAAATAAGTAATGCAGTAAATCAACAAACACAGATGTGAGTAACTTTAGAATTTTCACCTCCCTGAAGCTCAAAATGTTTAGACACAGGCACTCGATACTTACATAGTGTTTCTCTCTCCTGAATACCTCAAGTGAACATCCCACACAGACTCTCTTACCGGCTGTAACCCATAGGTAGCAGCAAAAGCTTTGTTAAGGTTTCCTTTGGAGTATTTATGGTCTATTCTTAGTTCCAACTCTCTCACGGTTGCAAAAGACTTGGTTTTGAAAGGTTTGGTTGTAAATAACCCTTAAAGAGAAAAATGAGAATAGGACTATTGGTTTAACTTAACAATTTATTTTATGAGTCAAATGGTGCCATCCATCATTATAATTATATGCAATTCCAGTGCTAGCATTTGTTAAATCATTATGGCTACTATCTGCATGTTGATTTTATTGTCTGCTCTTTTTGAAATAGACAAGGTTTCCTAGTCTTAAGCAGTTGTATCTGTACATCTTTTGAAAAAAGGTTTAATTGTTGCCTTTATCCCACAGGACAACCTCTGGGCACTGCTGCTTCCACTGAAAGACCATTTTCAACAAGTTCTAAAGATTGTCCCCACGTTGTTGTCTTGGTTGGAAAGGATAGTGTGTGAATTCAAAAAATAAATTGTTCTGATTCTTTAGAGCTTGAGGCTTTGAACAAAATAATGAATATCCCTTAGTAATTAACATGCCTTGTTTGTTTTTAGTTCTTTTGAACATTGTCAAGAAAGAAATGAGAAAGAAGCACTCAAGAGGCCCCCAGAAGCACTTTGGCACTCAGCAAAGCGGTGGCCAGGGAGTGACACAGTGGGAGTGTGTGGCTAAGTGGGCCCTGTTTATGTGTTATTCAATGACACTGGGAAACATGCTGTAGTTCAAAGCATTGTTTCTCTTCAAGTGTCTCCAGCCTGTATCTTATAGCTTTACTAAATGCTTCTGGGGCAGCTAGAGTGATTTCAATGTACCAAGTGCCTTTGAGTAGATGTCTATGGGGATAAAACTAAGGAAAAGATGAGGGCAGGCAGAGGGCACTGGATCACAAAGATTTCATTGGTTTGTGGAAGAATTTCTTGGCTGGTACTTCTGGGAAATGGGGTAGTTTGCAGCAAAGATTCCCAGGCATAGATGTTCTTACTGACAAAGAGGCTTTGGGATGCTAAGGATGCCTTTAGCTGCAAGTAACCACAGACCCAACTTAAGAAGGGTTAAGTCACGAGGGGTTTTATTATCTTACAGAACAAATCCTTAAGCAGCCGTGCTCCCCCAGGGCCTTCCAGGGTGCTGGCTCCATTTCTCTGTGGCTTTCTGGGTTTGTTCTCTTTGTTGGCTTCATCCTGCAGCAGCTCTGAGCATGAGATCTAGTTAACAAACGTGTCTTGTGATCTGTTCAGCCCCAGCCCTAGCTGACAAGTGTAAATGCATTTGGCAATTGCAATTCAGGAAGATTCTGGAAGTTTCTGGAAACTTCTCAAAAAAGAGGTTTATGGAAGTAGCTGCCACGAAAGGAAAGCTGATGTTGAAACCACAGGCACTGGAAAAGTAAGAAAGGGATGTGTCATTATGACTATATCAACCCTAGTTCTTGAGGAAGACACACCTACATTTCGTCACTTTTTACTGACTTCTGGGGTAACATAACCAGCAAATCAAGTGAAAACTTCACTGTGCTTCTTGGATATTTCTGGCCTAATAACCCCGTAAGGGAAAAATCTCTCAAGTGCTTGTAAGTGAATTAGCATTACCTGCATTTGCTCACATAGGAATCACAAAGGTTGGAATTTTGTCATGGTCACTGCCGGACCTGCCGCGCTTCCGCCAGTGACTACCTCACAGTGAGCATCTGTGGAAAGGCTGACTCACAGTGGAGGCAGCTGCAGAGACTGGGATCTGACGTGGACACTGTCACTTAACTAGCTGTGGAGTCCTTTCTGTGTCTCAGCTTTCTCTTCCATAATGGAAACCTGCTTTGTCAGGGGTTGTAAGAATTGAGTGAGTTGATACACGTAGCAGTTAGAACAGTGCCCAGGACATAGTAAGGCCCCAGGAAGTTTTTCTTTTTTTGAGGCAGGATCTTGCTCTATAGTCCAGGCTGGTCCTGAGCTCACTGTGGAGCCCAGGCTGGCCTTGAACTCACGGCAACCCTCCTGCCTCAGCCTTCCGAGTGCAGCGATAACAAGCATGCACTACCACGCCTGGCTTGTGTGGTGCTGGGGAATCAAACTCAGGGCCTTAAGCTTGCCAGGCAAGTGCTTTCACTTCTGTGCTATTCCTTCATGCCAGCCCCAAGGAAGTACTAGCTGTCTGCTGTCATCACTACCATCTATCAAGTTCTTGACTTCTTTGAAAGTCTCAGGTTCCTCATTTAAAACAGGGATCATAAAAATTGCCGTTTGGAAGATTAAACACATGGCATGTATTCTGCCTTCATGATATCAGGCGTGGGGTTAGGAGTTTGGCCAAAATCACTTTAGTTTTATTCTATTCTCATTGCTTTCTACAAGTTATTTTTACTGCTATAATATAGTTGATTCTTGTAGTAGCCTACTGAGACAACAGGCCAAATGTTATGCCCCTCTCATAGGTGGGAAACTGAGACACAAAGCAACTAAATGTGCCTTCCAAGACTCCTTCCATAGGCAAATAGTAGAACCAAAGCCAAAACAGAGGTTAGTTGTCTGGTGCTTTCTATGGTAGAGGCTTCTCTTATTATTAACATTTAGGTGAAGACCTTTCATGACCAGAGAAGAGCTACATTGAGCAAATATAAAATATTGGCCTAGGAAGGAAGGTGTTATAAGGCTGCGGTGAGGTCTATCTAAGATTATTTAGGAGGGAAAGAGAGGGCAAGGACAGTGCAGAAAACATTTCCAAAGAAGTTCTTTCAGGGGAGGAAAGGTAGAATGATCTTTATTGTGCAGGCTATGTCTGAGGGATAGAGGGACCAACTGAAAAACGCCCAACAGCCAAAGCTGAGGCAATTGGAGCAATAAAGTAATGTGCTACTGAGTTATGAAGTGTAAAATAAACAAGTTTGTACTAATGTAAATAAATGTTTGGGTGAGTAAATAAGGGGAAGAGACGAATCTCTCCTGCATAATTCCAGATAATTTACATAGAGGCAGTCCTCCCTCAAGAAGCCGGCACGTCACTCCTCACCCCTGCTCTGTATAATAGCATACATATACATATAATAACTTCCTTCTACAGCCCAGGAGGAGGAGAAGCGTAAGAGTGGAGAAGCCCAGCTACCGTCCCCTCTGCCACCATCTCGATAGCAGGTCCCCCTCATGTGACAACAGATCGGCGCTTCATGCTCTTCCTCCAGAGTCCCGTAACCCCCATTTCACCCTGGGAATGACATCACACAAACCCACACTGAAGAACATTCTCTAACATACCTGGCAAGAGTTCTTCAACGCCTCCAGGGTCGCCCAGAACACAGGAAGCCTGAGGAGCTGTCACAGCCGAGAGGAGCCTGTGTAGCGTGGGATCCTGGTGAAACTAAGAACGTCTAAATAAACTGGAGACCCTGATAATGATGTGTTCCTGTTGCTGCATGGGCTGTACAAAGGCAAGAGGTTAACAACACAGGAAACTGGGGTGATAGATAAGGACTTTTCTGTAATATCGTCGTTACTTTTTTATAATCTAGAACTGAAATGTAAAGTTTATCCAAAAAAAAAAAAAACCAGGCTAATAGTGACAAACATGAGAAAAAATGCAAAGAAGAAGGAAAACAATAAAAGGGAAAGGAGAATGCAAAAACACGATGATGGATTTTTACTCCACCATGTAATTACGCTCATGGTCTAACTGCCGCAATTAAAAGCCAGATATTGTAAGATCAAATGGAAGAAGCAAAATCTAGTGTATACCAACTAGGTAGGAAACAATATTTAATATGAAAAAGACACATTAAAATGAAGAGATGGCAGCATTATATAGTGTTTGAAGGATAATCAAGAGACAGACAGAAGAAGCTTTAGTAACATAGACAACGCACAGTTCAGAGCCAGGAGTGTTACCAGGAATAGAGAGAGGACTTCCCCAGTGATACAGGGGCCGATTCGTCAAGATGATGTAACAATCCTGCTATTAGATGTGCACCCAATAACAGAGCTTTGAACCACAGAAAACAAGAATGGAGGGAACTGAAAGAACATTGAAATGGAAAGTTTTATTTGGAGCTTAAATACTCTTCTCTCAACAATTACTAGAACACATGGAAATCAAATCAATGAAGATACCAAAGATAAGCAAAATGAAGAAGTCTTGAATAAATTCCTCCCCAAAACAGCAGAATAAAGCCCTTAATCCTTATTCAAAAATAGCCTGTGTGGTCTCTGACTGCTCTTTTTTTGGTCCACTGTAAAATCTCTTCCTTTCAGTCTCGACATCATTTCTGGTAGGTTGGGTTTAGCAGCATCTTGCTTTTCCCTATTGGTCCCGTGAGTTGTTTCTTTGTGCCTTCTCTTAGACTACTTATTTCCCGCCTCCTCTTAGATTATTATTTTTATATTCCTTTTATCTACTGGTTTCCAGCCGTGACTCTTAGCTTTATTTTTTTAATGGTGGCTGTAATAACTTCAATATGCAACTTTATCACCATCTACAGTGAATAAATATTACAGCCTTCTGTGAAGAGCATAATAGCTTAAACGACCACAGTTCCTTCATTTCCTTTCATCTTTTCGCGCTGGCTGGCTGGTGTTCTACCTCGACGTATGCTATGTGTCCCACAATACTTGCTTTTATTTTGTCAGAACATTTAAGCACCTCTTAAAATTTAAAAAAAGATTAGCCTTTTATATTTGCCCACACATTTATCTTTTCCGTGCTTTCCACAGACTTGGGCTTCCTTCTGGGCCAATTTCCCTTTAGTTACAGAAACTTCTAGAGACTGCAGTGATGTAAACAAAAGGGCCCATTTCTTATCATTTGAGTCTGTTGGTGACACATTCTTTCAAGTTTTGCTTCTCTAAAAGTGCTTTAGGGTTTTTTCCTCATTTTGTACTGTATTTTCACTGGTTGTGGAATTCTCAGTTGACTTCTTCTGTTTTGCTCCTTGGTACTCTGATGGCGTTCTCCCATCTTCTGGATTCTGTTATTTCTGAAGAGAGTGAACTGCCATCTGCGTCCCTCCTCCTCTCCCACCCACCGCTCCCTAATATAACGTGGGTTTCCCCCTTGAGCTTCTTTTATGATCTCTTCAGTTTTAAATGACCATAATGTACCTAGGGAAATTCCTCTTTTTATTCTTTCCACTTGGATTTTGTTCAGCTTCTTACAGTTTACTGTACTTTATCGTTTTGGAAGCTTCCTGACTTTTATGTCTTTAAATAAAGTGATACTATGTACTGAGAGATTTCCTCTCCTTCTTTCTACTTAAGTTTTACTAAGTTTCTTGCATTTATTAGTCTCCTTTATTAACTTTGGACAATTCATGGCTATTATATTGTTAAAGATTTCTTTTGCCAAATTTGATCTCTCCTTGACTTCTGATACTCAAATTCCACATATGTTAGAGTACGGTCCTTCAAGTTGCTATTTTTAACGTTTGTTCTCTTTGCCTCTGTTTTGATAATTTCTACAGACTAGCTTTCAAATTCTCCAATTCCTTTTTATCTCTATGCCCAGTATTCTTAAGAATTTAGTTCATTTACCCTTCCCTTCACTGGTCATTGATTTGAAAGTACTAAATAGAAAATAGATAGTAGATTCCCACCCTCAAGAAGTCAAGAGGGACCAACTATGGCATAAACAACAGTCTTTCACAATTGCCTACATTTTAATTGAAGTACAACTTACAGTGGTTTGTTAATTATATGAAATCACCCATAAGTATCAGATAATATCTAGGATATTAAAAATACTCCCAGATGATTCTGATACAAGAGTCCCCGAAACCCTTGAAGAAACACTAATTCATTGTTAGAAGCAACAGTCAGTAGGCGTCATTAATAATTGAAAACTGCACTTCCGATTCAGTTAAGATCTCAAGAAGACCATTGACAAAGATATGGGATTGCTTTACTGAACTCAACTTTCAAAACAAAACTTATGAAAAAAACTTACAGCCATTATGGAAATCAGTATGGTGATTTCTCAAAAAAAAAAATTAGAACTAGCACAGGACCCAGCAATGCCTATCCTGGGCCTATATCCAAAGGAGTTGAAATTAGTATCTTGAAGAAATATCTGCCACCTCATGCTCATCCCAGCATTATTCACTATAGCCAAGATATTAAGCCATCTAAGGGGCTGGAAAAATGGCATAGAGGTTGAAGCACTTGCCTTGTGAGCAGAAGGCCCTGAGTTCTATACCCCAGTACCAAATAAAGCTGCGAATGGTGGCACATGCCTGTAATCCCAGCACTAGGGAGGCTGAGGCAGAAAGATTGCTGGGAGTCCAAGGCCAGCCTGAGCTATGGAGCAAGACCCTGTCTCAAAAAACCCAAAACCCCCCTGAGATGTTTACTGATAGAAGAAAAAGAAAATGTAGCCCACATACACAATGGAATACACTCCAGTTCATAAAAAGAAGGGAGGGCTTATCCTCTGTGACCACAGAGATGGGCCCACAGAACTTCAGGCTAAGAGTAATAAGCCAGGCACAAAAAGATAAAAAAAAAAAAAAAAGTAGGAAACAGAATGGTGGTTGCTAGAGATTGAAGTGGTTGGGTGACAGTCGGTTGAGAATGAGGACATGTTGATCCAAAGATAAAACACTTCTCTTGTTCAGGATGAATACATTTTTTAAAGCCCATGGAATACATAAGTATATAAAGTATAGCACTGTGGCAATCAGGATTCTGTTACTATAACAAATACCTGAGACAATCAGCTTATAAAGAGAAAAGAGTTTTCTTGGCTTATGGTTTCAGAGCTTGCAGGCCATGGTCAGATGGTTTTGTTGCTTTGGGGTCTGTGATGAGGCTGTACATCATCTTGGGTAGCACATAGTAGAGCAAGATGTTCGCCCCATGACAGATGGGGAGCAAAAGAAAGAGAAGCAGGAAGCATCTGGTGTCTCAATATGACCTTTAAGGGCATTACAATGACCTAATAGTTCCAAGTGGGCCCCACTGTCTAAAAGTTCCACCCTTTCCAAGTAGCACTATAGTCTAGGGATCAAACCTTTAACGTGTGGTCCTTTGAGGCAATCTTTTGATCCAACCAGGAGCAAAGATGGTGACGATAGTTAATAATGATGCATGGTATAATTTAAAATTTCTGAGAAATTAGATATTAAATTTTCTTACCACAAAAATATGATGAGTATAATAGTATAATAGGGTGGTGAATGTTAATTAGCTTGATATAAGCATTTGGCAGTGTAATCATATTTCATGAACATCATAAATATATACAGTTTTTATTTGTTACACTTTTAAAAAAAACTGGGACAACTTAAAGTTGTGCATATGGAAACAGACATGGCCTAAATTTGCCAAAATCCGGGTAGTTAAATCTCCATTTAATATGCTATTAATTTCAGCTGAGCCGACAGGGAACATAATTAGACAATTCTGAGAAGACAAGAACATCTTCCGCGACAGGTCCTCCATTTACGTGTGCAAGCTTGAGTAACTCCTCAAAGAATGTCTGAGGAGAAGTAGAAGAATGTTTGGGAACACTGAGATCTGCTGTTTCCCAACCAATGCTAAGTTTTCCTGGCCTGGAGAAAGCTCCAGAAGCTACAGACTTTAAGTGATATATTGTGTAGCTATCAAGAAAGGAATCTAAATTTGAAATTGACGTATGGGACCTTAGACATTCAAATGATTGCTGTGCTCTTAACACGGTGTGCTGCAAAGGGAAAAAAAAGAGACGAAGGTCAAGGCACCTTCATTAGTTTGACTTCTTGAAGGGGGCACTTCTAGGTTGGAGTTTCTGACTTGAAACTAGGAAAGGGGGTCTTCATCTGTTGACATGGCTCTCCACGAACATTGCAGGGGACAATGGAGACAGAAGGGCTGCAGAGTTGCCCTTCCTGTGTTAATGTGAGGAATTCTGGGTTTGGCATGGGAGAACTTGACTGTTGGCTCTGCCATTTACTAGCTGTGAAATATTGTAAGAAAAAAAATTTTTGTTGTTGTTGAGTTTCTTTTTCTTTTTCTCTCGCTCTGTAGCCCAGGCTGGTCCTGAAATCACTATGGAGTTCAGGCTGGCCTTGGACTCATGGCAATCCTCCTGCCTCAGCCTCCTGGCTGCTGGGATTACAGGACTTTGCCACCAGGCCTGGCTTATGTGCTGCTGGGGAATTGAACTCGGGGACTTAGTGCTTGCTCGGCAAGCACTTTAACTGCTGAGCCATTCCTCTAGCCCCAAGTTTCAATTTCTCTAATGATAATTTGTCATATAAATGTTTTAACTTTCTATTTCATGGATATATATGTGATAGCCTCTTTGTAACCCATAAACACTAATAAGTTACTCTTCAAGAGGTCACTTGGGTAGGTTTAGCTCATGTTCATAAATCATTGTGGATAATACTTGCGTGTGCATTTATAGACACTTTGAACAACTATATGTAATTAATATAATCATTATTCTTAGGTGTCAATTTTATAGGGATAAAGGATGCTCAGATAGCTGGCAAAACTTTTTTTTTTCTGGATGGTGTGTGAGGTTGCCTCTGGCAGAGATCAGCATTTGAAACAACAGACTAAATATAGAAGTTTCCCCCTCATTGATACAGTCAGACGCCATCCAAACTGTTGAGACTCAAGTAAAACAAAGCTGTGGAGGCGGGACAGATGGTCTCTCTTTTTCAATATCTGGCATATCTAATTCCCCTGCCCTTGAATATCAGAGCTCTTGATTTTCATACTTTGGACTCTGGGACTTATATTATTTCCTTCTCCTTTCTGACTAGAAATCACACTGTTGGCTTATGTGCTTCTTAGGCCTTATACCACTGCTTTTCTGAGTCTCCAGCTTGTAGACACCATATCATGGGATTTCTTGGCCCCTGTAATCATGTGACTTATAATAGTTCCCACAGTAAATCTCCTGTTATATATCTATTTATTCTAGGGGTTATGTTTCTCCAGAGAACACTGACTCAAAGACTATGATTTTATAAGTCAGTTGGATCACTTACAAGTTGGTCATAAACTTTGGATCTCAATGTTACTGTTTTGCCCCCAAATTGCTACCATTGGGTTATTTTCAAAGAAATGCCATGGGCTTTTTGACAATTTTTCTCATAGAGGAATTACAAAAATTATTTGTTCAGTGGCAACCTCATTAGTGTGACAGTCTCCCACTTTTTCACCATTTCTATTCAGTATAGTACTGGAAACTCTAGCCAGAGCAAGCAAGCAAGAGGATTAAATAAAGGGAATACGTGTTGAAAAGAAAGAAGTCAAACTATCCTTATTTGCTGATAACATGATTCTCTGTGTAGAAGACCCTTCAAACTCCAAGAGACTCTTAAAACTAATTAACAAGTTCAGCCAAGCTGTAGGATATAAAATTAATGCAAAAATTAATAGTATTCCCCTATATTAACAATGAACACCCTGACAAAGGGTTGAGAAGAATAACCCCATTCTCAATAGCTCCTCAAAAAAATAAGTACCTAAGAAATAAACTGAATTAAGGAAGTGAGGGACCTCTACAATGAAAACTGAAGAAAAAAATTGAAAATGGACAGACATCTCCTGTTCCTGGATAGGCAGAACTAATTTTGTCAAAATCGCTATTCCGTCCAAACTGATACACAGATTCAATGCAATTCCTGTCAAAATACCAACAACATTTTTAAAAGAACTTGAGAAAACAAATTCTAAAATTTTGGAACAAAAGAGATCCAGAAGTAAGACAAAAAGTTATATTACAAAGGAATAGTGATTTAAAACCTTATGGTATTGGCTCAGAAACAGGCTGATTGACCAATGGTACCAGAGAATCCAGAGACAGCCTCAAGTATGCTCAGCTATCTGATCTTTTGCAAAGTGTAAAAAAAAGTGTAGCCCACCCAAGGGAAGGTGCTATTTTGGAAGCCAAATACATATGCTGGAAAAAGGATAGCCTCTTCAATAAATGGTGCTAGGAGAACTGGTTATTCACATGCAGAATAATGAAACTAGACCCACACCAATCTCTGTGAACTAAAATTAAATCAAAGTGGACACAGACCTAGATATAAAAATGGAAATGCTGAACCTCCTGGATAACAAAATCGTGGGCTAACCCTTTTTCAATAAGACACCTGATGCAAAAGAAATCCCTAGAATCAACACATGGGATTATTTATCAAATTAAAAACCTTCATAACAAAGGTAACAACTAACAGAATGAAGATAGAACAGACAGAATGGGAAACAAATTTTTACCACCTACACTTTGGACAGGAGACTAATAACTAGAAATACAAAGAACTGAAGAAAAATAGACTCCTCAAGATCAAAGGCCCAATTAAAAACCAGGCAGCTGAAATGAAGAGATAGTTCTCAGAAGAAGTAAAAATGGGCAGCAAATAGTCAAGAAAATATTCAGCATCCTCCAGTGCCATTAGAGAAATGCAACTCTAAACAACACTAAGATGGCATCTTACCCCAGTGAAAATGGCCTTTACCAAGAACTCAAAAAGCAATAGATGCTTATGAAGATGCAGAGAAAAAGGAACCTGCCTACATTGCTGGTGGGACTGTAAAATGGAATAAACCATTATAAAAAGCAGTATGGAGATTCCTCAAAAAACTAAAAATATATATTCCATTTGACCCAGCGATACCTCTTCTGGGTATCTTTCCAAAAGAGTTAAAAGCACATATTGCAGCAGAGATAACTAGCTGAATCATGGGAGTTGTCAAAATATCCATCAATAGACCAAGGAATTAAGAAGATATGGTATATATATATATATATATATATATATATATATATATATATATACACACACACACACACACACACAATGGAGTACTACTCTGCCATAAAGACAGACATACCTAAATCATGCATTCAACTTGAGACCTTCATGCTTAGCAAAGTGAATTAGACTTAGAGCATTGAATAACACACAGTTTCTCTAATGTGAGAAACCCATGGTGTAAGTAAACAATAGAGTCCAATAGAAGAGATGCTGGAAGTCAGAGTGGGATGAAAAGAGAGAGCAAGATGGTGAGGAAGGGGACGGGGAAGGAGATGTCAATATAGCGCAGTATATATGTGCACGAAATTCTCAAGTTTAAGGTGAGCATTGTCTATCACACAAACTAATGAAAAATGGGGGGGGGGGAGTGTGCCCCCCCAGAAGGTGCTATTTTGGAAGCCAAAACTCACTAGGAGGTGCAGCTTTCTTTTCGATTATTTAATAGTCATTTTGCATGAGAGTCTCATGGTTGTATGGTCAGGGTACCACACTTGAATCACACTGATAGCGATCTCCTGGCGTTTCCATGATGAGAGCAAGGTCGTCTGGGTGAACTCAGCCTCGGATGCAGACACAGAGCTTTCTGATGCGTAATCTTAACCAGCCAACCAACTTTTGGTAACTCTAGAATTGTGATGCATAAAGTTAATATGTCTGTGACAAATCTCACTTTCCTTAAGAGACTAGAATTAAGGGAAGGCAAGAAATGTTGGTGAGAAACCAGCAAAGGAGACTTTGGAAGGAATGTCCTTCAGCATGG